>JAHDVE020004977.1:0-89991 GCA_022606495.2 Halesus radiatus
TTTCTAGGTGGCGCGTCACTCTCGGTTGATTTGACGTTTTTTTTTAGATTATGTGTTTTCCTTATTACTTCTTAGAAAATGCACGCATATCTCCTGTTCAGCGTGGGCACTGTCATGTCTTGTAATTCTGAAGGTGATAAACATTTTATCAACAAAACTAGCAATAAATGCACGAGCAAATCTCAAATGAACCGCAATACAATCAATTTTTAAATCAATAAACGTCAAAAACATAACCATAGACATCGACTCAACTCGTCGGTCCCACGCTTTCCACCTTTAACACGTCCCACGCTGGACAGCGCAGGTCGGCGTTGCATGGGGACCGTGGAATTGCGCGGAGTGTGACAAGTGTGATTCTATAGCGACTAAATAATTGTTAAAGATGCCTCTAAAATAGCGAAAAATCAATTCCTTTAATGGCCGATATTGCATAAGGTAAAACAAAATAAATAAAATACTTCTCATCCGTACTAGATATTTACTAAACATTTAATTAAAAAAAAAATAGATCATTCAGTTTGGATGGGTATTTTGGCCTCCAATCCAAAATTCAGTTTTGTATGAAACAGGCACTGCAGCCGTTCCCCTTAATACGCTGCATATGTTGCGTACGTGGGCACATTTTGTCCTTACCTTTAGTTGCACGTCGTTCTACTATGCGTGCACACTTCTAGCCCCCACGCTGGAGCGCAATGCATTATCACAATTATTATTTTCCTTTCATGGATTTATCCATCTTTATATGCGATTCGAGTCAGTATTTACGGTTTTAAACTAAATTCTTCGACGATGCTCTTTGCCCGTTTTGTCCTTGGGGAAAAAAGGATCGCAGATATCTGACATCACTTTTCACCTCTTCCACCCCGATGCATATACTGCTATTTTACGTGCGAATATTCTACTTTATGCTCGGATCCTAAAAATAGCTTTTTATCTCGGCAACAAAGGTACGATAATATTTTATTTTGTACGAGTATATGGGAGGAATTTATGAAGTGGTGACAGTTAAGTTGGTTCATAAATTATTATTAAACTAGAGTTCATATCTTTCTTTCCGGTCTTTCAACCCTTTGGGGACGGGGATTTTAAATGAAATATTAAAAAAAATATTTTCTTCAATAAACGTCTAATTATTTTGTGGCATCATTATTAATAAAATTAATATGAAATACCACTGTTTAATATATAAATATCAACATGTTTGGCTAACGAACCTTCTCTCATCAAGATACACAGTATACTAAAAAATGATCACAATATAGACAAATAATATAGGAAAATGATAATGTAAGAATAGACAAATTACAAACATTAAAAAATTATATTAAGTATTGAAAGTAGGTAAGTAAATAATTCGTAGTGTAAAAATAATAGAAAAAAAAAATTATTTAAAAATTTAATCATTTTTATTATTAATTTAAATAAAATCAAAAAAATAACAAGGCATAAAAAATAAAATAAAATTTGTTCTTATTATTAAAACGTATATTAATAATACTCTTAATATATTATTCGGATGATTTGTATAGCGCCGTTTTTGTGAAAAATCACCTCAAGGGCGCTGTACAAATATTACTTCTTATTATCTATCTAATTATGTACAAACATATACAGAAAAACATACTTACCTGGCAGGTCGCTTCAGATGAATACAGTTATGTGATTGTCTGATAAGATGAGTTTTAAGTTTAGTTCTGAATTCTGTCTAGTCTTTGATCATTCTTAAGTCATGCGGCAGTTCATTCTAGGCTTTAGGTCCTGATACTCCGGAAGCACGATCATCAATCTTAGTATCAGGTGTGCGCTTTGGTTCCTTCAACCTCCCGATGGCTGATGACGCTGCTGACCCAAGGGTGGACTGCCGTGAATTGGTATTATCAGGAATACACAGTTTCAATAAGTTGGAGCCATTCCGTTAAATAACTTACCATCCAGCAGAGCTTGAATTGAATTGTTTCAGGACATTTGAGCCAGTGGAGATTTTTGAGATGCTCTGAAATGTGGGCATATTTAGATACGCCCGTGATAAGTCATGCTGCAGCGTTGAAAACTGATTGCAATTTGTTCATTTGGTATTTGGGGAGACTTGCATATATTTCGTTACACTAATCTAGACGTGACACAACGTACAAATTGAGTCGTCTCTTTTGGCAGGTTTCTCCGTACTTCTTTAATTTGTACGTACTAACCCTGTACTTATAGTTCTGTTTACTAGAATTTTAAGGGAAAAGTCTGCGTCCAGATTGACATCTGAGTAAGTTATTAATGTAAAAATAAATTTAAGAAATAGCTATTTTTTAAAACATTTGATTATTAATAATTTAAAAAAAAAATTTAATATTTAAGTATTAATAGTCAATTAACAAACTCTTAAATTTATTTTCAAACTGGCCAGAATGAATTTTACAGAATAGAGGAATCAATCAATGTACTTGAAATTTTTAATGTAGGTTCAAAATTTAATTTTCTTTGTAAGTAGTAGCTATAGATTTTACTTAAAAAAAGGATATCTTTTATTTTTCGTTTGTACTTCTTGAGTAAATTTTATGTGAAGCTGAAATTTTTTAGTTTATGGTTAAAATAAATATTTTTTGAAGAGGAATCTTTCTGGCCGTAGACCTATCCGCAAGATTTCCTTTGTAAGCTCTAGCGATGCAAATATGTAAAAAAAGGTTTCACGAATTTGTGAGTAAACTAGAAAATATGTACAATCAAGGCTCGGATTTTGAAAAGTTACAAATAACAAATGGATTGGACATATTACCGTAAAATAAAATTGTTGAAAGTGTTGTGTTTTTTCCGGTTGCTAGAGTGGAATTACGCATGCATTTCACGCGACGTTATTGGAAACAAAATTTAGTAGATTTAAAAAATTAAATTTAAGTAAAGCTTATATGGCGTGTCATATACGAGTATATGTCCTACAATATAAGTGTGAGAAATGAAAAAAAAGTATTTTGAAATAACTTAAATACCCAATAAACGATTGTTTTATTTTATTTTAAATTTTTTTAATGTACACTTTTATTTTTTGTTTAATTAATATGATTTTTTTACAGTAAGTACATAAATAAAAGACGATTCATATAGTGTAATAAAAACATAATATAGCTGTTCTTAACCACAAAGAAACAAGGTTCTTGTGTTTGGTTGGTAAACTATTAGTATTACAGATTTCTCTTTTACCGTCCTGCACTTACTATGTCGTCCTCGAGTCAAGTGACTATGAAGTTATAGTTTTTTACATTTATTCACAATGCTTTTTGTCATATTTTTAATGTGCCCAATTAATAAATTTTATAAGAATACTTACAATAATAAAATAAATGTTATTAATAAACAAATTACTTAAAATATTCGTAAATCAACTCAGTGGTGATGCGATAATATCGAGAAGCCACTAAAACCACGTACCGCTTGCCCGTATAAACCGCTCCCTCGCCGAACCGACCCGTACAAGGGCGCCAATAGAAAATATATGGAACGGAGCGCTCTCGGAATCACACATTCTTACAGCACTCGATTAATGTTGATACCTTACCGACTCGTGACGGAGCTGCTTCGAGTATAAGCAAAACCAGCGGGCGGTAAGTATATCAACATGCTAGTGTTTCATACAAAGTAGTTATTTATTTAATCGATAAGAGGTCAATATTTCAGATCTTAACGACAAAATTAAAAAAAAAGACTTGGGTTACGCTTATAGAAAATACGGCGATGAATAAAACATATTTGACAAACTCATTGTATTACAGAGAGAAAAAAAATTACCACACGCAGTAAAGGGTTTCACTTGATTCTATTTTATTATTTCTCGGAACACTTTGCCAACTAGCTGAAAATTGCTTGTACGGCGTAAAAATAAATTATTCATTATATTCTGGAAATCGTTCTCCAAAAAATGCGAAATTTATTTCTATTTCATGTTCCCACACATAAGCTTGGGGATTTTTTCGTTGTTTTCATATGCATCAGGCTATGAATGTAAAGTTTAATATGGAGATTTTTTCATATGAATTGGCTTCGTGATTATAAAACATTTATTCGGTCTAAACTCTGTACTCTAACAACAGATAGGGGAATGGTGAGTTTTTGTAATGTTTTTATTATAATTTGCGGTTGAACGATTTTTGGCAGAGTTAGGGGCCTGCTGGGGTTTATATATGATAAATGGATGATAGTCCACTATAGTTTTGGCGCTGACATTTTTGTTTTTGTTTTTTCACATTATTCGTAACACAACACTTTTGCTTAGAACTTACATTGCAGAAAAAAATGGACGTGTTTCAATTTCACACCGTAAGTAACTTTCTTTTAAAGTAATGAAGAAAACTAATTTTTTGTCCATGGTTTGGTACAGGCAAATAATTTTAAAGAGGTTCTTGCCTGTGTAGTATTACACACCGATAGTGGCTCAAATTGGTTCTAAATAGTTTGGAATACCTCCCCCTAGTCACCCCTTTACCCCGCAGAAGTCCAACGATACAGTAAACCACAAGACAAACAAGACTCAATAAAAAATAATATTGCTGTATTTAGTTACACTTTAAAAAAATATTTAATATCTGTCTTTGTTGGATAACTACATTTAACGGCATTCCCAATTATAATCAACAACGTATTAACAAAATTTTCAACTCTCTAAACCAGTGTTTCTCAACCTTATTTATGGCATTTTCTACTTCAACGTTTTAAAAATTTCCATGTCCCTCTAAAGAAAAAAAAAATAAACATCGTCACAATTTTTCTTGGCTCAAAGTTTTAAAAAATATCTCTAAAGCGAACATTGCATGTTTGCAGGGGAAGGCTCACCACGCGTTTCACTAATTACGAATCATAAATAATGATACAAGTTCACAAAAACACGAATTAACTATAACCTCAATACGCGTCGTAATAATATTTGGGCTAGTGTTGTCATTTTTTTTCTCGGAAAAAATCGATAAATGCGTTTTTTTAACCGTTTAAAATTATTCCTAGCCATGAGATAACTAACACATGATTCAATGTCATACTCGTACAAATATTAAACTTAACTATAAGAATGACAATCAACTAAATAATACACGACAACACCACAAACTACACATATCAAAAATACACTCGACAAAATGATTGAAATCATTGGATCACATTGCCTACACCAACCATAACAAATTGCCCGAAGAATTAAGACGCTTCTAACAAATCTCGAAATGATTTTCTGAAATCCTATTAATAAAAATGCTAAGAGGGGTATACACCCCTTTATCCCCTGTAAAAAAATGTTATGTAGTTTTACGTAATTTTTTTTTTTATTGCATCTGTATATTTCGAGCCTGAACCTTTGCTTGTGTTGTTTTCCTGTTGTTTATGCAGGGTGTCCTGGAGTAAAGTACAGTAACTTTGAGAGGTGTTATACATGATGGATATAGTAAAAAAGATAAATAACTTCTTCGAATTTCCTCCTGACACCTTATAGACATTTTTTGTTTTTATATTTTCATTTATATATTTGCATCGAAAACTTTGTAAAACCAAATTTAATATTCCAATAATTAACGGTCACATAATGAGTTTGATTGATAACCCATGGTGGTGCAACTTATATAGCAAATATTCTGAATTCAAATTGGCCCAGGTGGGGCGTGCGCCACACTTTGAGAACACACTGCTCTAATCTAAAGATGTGAAGTCTTGACAAAACGCCGCACTTAATGGCTTCGAAACTTTACCAAGCTATTATTTTTCACACTAAGTTCGGGGGTGTATCAAACATAGTATTGTTCACAAAACAACTGGTTGGTCTGGGTACGTTGACATTACCTGTTTGTCAATCGAACGTCAGAATTTGCGCAGTCGTGATAGTTGTTTTTATTTTTTATATCGTTCCAATAAAAAGCGGCTTTTCATAATTCATTTCCTTTGACAAACGATTGACTCGCCCGTGAAGTGGCCCGAAAGATTAACGACCACCCTCCGTTGCTTGAAAAGTAATGAAATATCTGCCCATGCAAATGATGCGGGTCCAAAACATGCCCAGCTTAACCAATACTCGATCTATAAGGTCACGTAATGGCCTCACGAGAATTTGCCCCATTTGCGTTCACTTTATAAGGCATTACTGCCATTCCCCGGACCTCTGCCAGGAACGGGCTGCTAGCCCAGATGACCTTCATCGAGATAATCGTTTGGAAATGGTTGGCTATAATTTATTCGACGTTGATCCCTGGGAGACACAAAAAGAGTGATTGATTCAGAATCATCCAAATTATGGTCCATCTTCCATCCCCATCAAGATAGAATGGAAATATTACAATAGAAACAAAGTAAGTTAAAGGTCTATTCGAATCTACCGCGCAAAGCAGAACAGTAAAGTACAGGCACAACACAGACGCGATTATTCAAATTACACTGTGCAGCATAGCACAGACGCGAGTATTCACATTACACTGTGTAGCACAGCACTGACGCGAGGATTCACATTACACTGTGTAGCACAGCACAGACGCGAGTATTCACATTTCACTGTGCAGCACAGCACACACGCGAGTATTCACATTACACTGTGCAGCACAGCACAGACGCGAGTATTCACATTACACTGTGCAGCACAGCACAGATGCGAGTACGGCTGTCTACTGAGCGTTAGCGTCCGCTGCAACATGTTTGAGGATTTGATAATCCTATTCCCATTATTATTATTATTTTGTACCCTAATTTTCCCGACCAATTCAATCAATTTATCGTTATCGGTCTTATCTGTTTTAGCAATATATGCATTTAATGACCCCAACTGACAAAGATAGCGGTGCTAACGGTATATATTCATACTAACTGTGCAGGCGTAGAATTCAAAATATTCTAGCTAACAATCTAGGCCGGTGCTGGCCCGTGCATGCTCGGATACGTTATGCTTACGTACGCTGTAATATGAATAAGTTCATAGATAATGTAGGCAACTGATGTTGTCGTTTCTGTACAGTATTGTTCTGCGTTGAGCGATGGGGGTAGGTGTTAATAGACCTTTAACGGCGCTTATTAGCAAAATAATGTTTCCCTGAAATAATATGTAACGATGAACGAGATTAATGACATGATGCATATTTTCAAAGCTAAACAAGTATGAGCATCAGAATTAAGTACCCAGTTTTTTACTTAATCATTTTTTTATTTCTTCAAATGATGTATTTGACTTTGTGGAGTCATATTTATTAATTAATTGATTAAAAAAATATACTTTGTTTACATCACTTTATAAATACATGTTTCGACAGCAATGCTGCCAACTTTAGGAATATATGAATTGATTATTTATTTCGGCATTGCTGTCGAAACATGTGTAATATTCATAAAGTGGTGTAAACAAAGTATATTTTTTTAATTAATTAATTAATAATGACACCACAAAGTAAATACCAATCGTTTGAAGAAATTATACCATATTTATTGAATTATTATTAATAATTTTTTGTTTATTTAAACTACAATTTAAAAAATACATACATGTATCTAGATTTTCGAAACCAATTGTTCCCTCATCAGGATACAATGTGTGGTAAAATCTGTTATGTAGTTTTTAATCTATTATTTTATTATAATCCAGTTTTGTTGTATTCGGTTTCGAGTATGGAGCCTACTAACGTAGATATGCATGTTGGTTAGGAATGATAATATTATTTTTTTACAGTAACTCCACACAGGAGACCCTGAGGGAAATAATTTCCCTCAAGGCCTATATCATCTTTGGGGATGCTGTGTGGAGGGTCTTTTAGAGGATAGGAAGGAGTGAACTTGGGTCTTGAAGAGACTCATGTTATAGGATGGAGGAAACACAAAGGCCGGCAGATCATTCCACAGCCGAACTGTTGAACACAAGAACGAATCGTAGAAGCGACCCGTTCTCATGTGACAAATGTCAACCGTGTGCAAATGTTGGGCGCGCGTTTGGCGTGTTTCCCGACTATGCACCGGTGCCGAAGGGATCAATGACGCTAGTTCCTCGGAGCATCTTCCATTAAAATATCGGTAGAACAAATACAGCATTCCCACCTGACGTCTGTGCTCCAAAGATTTTGTTTTTTGCAACCCGTTTGTCAAGATAGGCGAATCTATCAAACGGGCAGCCCGTTTCTGTACAGAGTCAAGGGTTTTTTTCAGATATTTTGGGACTTCCGACCAGAGGTGGCTGCCAAATTCTACAGTGGGGCGCACTTGCGATTTGCACAGGGTCAGCAGCTGTGTACTATTAATGTATCTGCGGGCTCTGTACAACGCCCAGCTTCTGAGAGGCTAACTTTACTCGGGCTTCGATGGAGCCCCCATACCTGAGCTGGTCACTTAAGGTTACACCAAACATATCAATGGAGGGCTTGTTGGGAAGATTGCTTCCATTAAAGGAGACTAGATTGTCATTTCGATCATCTTTTGCTATCAGTTCAATGCAATGGCTGCTGTTAACAAAATGCCCTTTAAAAACTATTTTAAACTTATACAAAGGCCAACAGAGAAAATATTGCACGTATCGAATACTATGCATTTGTACATATATTTACAATGATAGTCTGTCGCAAATGAGAAAAGAGCTAACAAAATAATTTTTTACTTTTTTTATTAACTGACGTGAGACTCAAACTCAATTTTTTTATGTCTCTTCTATAACAAGTATTAAAAAAAAAATAGAACCACCAAATTGACATTCTTACCGATATCTTTAAAAAAAATAAATGCATATTTCAATAGCTCATAATAAAAATTGAAATTACCAGCTAAAATAAGTTAAGTTTTCCTTGAAATTCTATGACGCACGAATTTACCACTTTAATTCGCATGCATTAATTCAGTCCATATTACAGTTTGGCATTATTGGGTGGGGGGGAGCCTATAAAGCCTCACTGCTTTCAATAATTACAATAATAAAATAATTATTAAAATCATTATTATAAAAAAAACATACAATTTCCCTACTCTAGTGTTATGTCGGGAATTTAATGCACCATCTATTACAGAATTGTAAAGAAACGTCTTCAAATTTACAAAGAATTTGCTATCAATAAAATTCACCCCACTCATAGCATAAGCAATAGGTTCAAAACCAATGATTTAATAGCCATCCTAATGCTAAGAATGACTAGGGCTCAGGACCACTACTTGTATTTGAGTATAAGATGGTACAATATATTATTATCCAAAAACAAAATGAATGTAACCGACACTTTGAAATATGAACAATTCAAAAAGGAAATTAATTCCCTGAACTTAGATAATGATGCATTGTGCCCTTAAGGCGAAGCTATCAGTGTAATCACTATTTCGATTAATCTATACCACGAATCGGCTTACAATATGAAAACCAAAAAATATGCCTTGGATATATAGAACCCTTTCCTAGAAATTCCGTTGAAAAGAATTACGAGAAATTTTTAATTATGTCGTAAAAAAATTAAGCGTAAACTACTAAATAATTTTTTTTTCTACAAATTATGAATGCATTTAAGAAACGAGTTTTAATTTTTACTTTATGGATAAGAATATCTGTGAAAGATTCCCTTGATTAGTTTTTTCTTTCGCTTTTAGTGTTTACAACAATAATTTCTAGAGTCCGCTTGCCAAGTGAATTTTATCCATATTATCTATATTCGTGGTGACACAAGACAATATTTTTTCTTGTCTCTCTTAATATATACTATCCAGCATATAATTTACTGTGGTTATTATTTAAGCTTTTTTTCTAAAATTATTTTGTTGCATTAAGAATGTAATAAGCTTTTAATATTGTTTACAAATCCACTACTTACTATGCATTGTTTTTATTTAATTATGTACGTAGATACTACTCCCACAACCACGAGCTACTGAAATTCATCTTTTGGATAGTAGAATAAAAATAAGAATAATAAAACCGTGTATTTAAAATCATTGATATTATAAAATGAACTAACTCACTAACCATCACGCCGTTTCTCCGCAGGGGTAGGCAGAGAGGACGGACCTCCAAACAACTTGATCTTGGTATACGAGTACACTTCTTGCTTCATTCACTTTCATACACCGTCTCATACATTTTCTTCTGTTATTCCGACTTCTGACATGGCCCGACTCAATTATTTGATTCACTTGATCGTGCGATGTCTTCCTCGGACGTCCTCGGTTTCTTCTTCCATTCACATTCGCGTCATATATTTTCCTTACACTCCTCTCTTCGTTCATTTGCTCTACATGCCCAAACCATTTAAGCGTCTCTTTCTTGATCTTGCTCACTACGCTTACATTGCCTTGCATTATTTACGAATCTCAACATTTTTCACACGATCATACAATGAATTATGTTATAATTTTTGTAACAATAATAATAAAAATGATACGAGTATGTTGCAATAAAGACAGAAAACTCATATATTTCTTTAAGAATATACGTAATATAATTCCAACGAAGACTCTAAAAACGAAATATTACGCATTAGCCCAATCAATTATCATTCATGGTATGACTGGTTGGGGTGGTGCTGCCAAAACTAATAATAATGAAAAAGCACAAAAGTGTAATTAAAGTTATTACAAAAAAAAACCTTTTCTATTCTCGACAATACAAATATTAAAAGACTTCGATGTACTGAATATACGACAACAATACATCAAAATTATCTCCATACACTATCAAAAAGATAAAGAGAACCATCATACTGCATAACGCAATTACCGAACAAGACATAGACATCAACACATTACTCCGAAGATAAATACCACGTACGGTCATGACATTAATATCATTTGGCACCAAAATGTTTTAATTTAATTGAAAAAGACATCAAGACATTCACCTGGTAAAAAACAGAAATCTTAAGCAAAAAATTCACACATGGATAGCCAACAAGGGCATTATCTGCTGTGGCCAGATACTAAGAACATCCACAATATAACAACAAACTACACGCATGTATTTTTAACTTTTTTTCTCATTTCTCAAAACTTCTACAAAATAACAACAAACTCCACGCTATATTTTCCTCATTTTTTTATCTCATCTTAAAATTTAGGATATCAAAGCTTTTTTTGAAATTAAATTATTTATTTAATTTTACAAGAGAAAAAATACAATGCAAAAAGTCCCGATAAAACTACTTTTTTGTAGTTTGTCTAACGGGAGCTTGTTATTTACAACTTAAAATTTACAGACAAGGTTACAAAATATGTAAAATAAAAGCATTAAAAAAAACCAATATACAAAATAAAAACATATGTAACAAGCTTAAAACATAAATATTTATCAAGAATCTTACTTTAAAATAATTCTACAAAAATATATTAAAAAGTAAATAAAATAAAAACATAAACGAAAGCAATAAAACATAAATAAATTAATTATTCCTTATTTATAATACAAATCGCTTCTTTCTGCCAGCCAAGTTTTCAATGTGTTTATTAATGGTTTTGTTTTAATTCAGCGGGTAACATATTTATACAACTAGGAATCATGTGATCTAAAGTTCTTTGCCAGTATTCGTTTTTATGCTTAGGAACCGTTCATTAATCCTTCATTAAAATTAAGACGAGTATTGTAATTATTATAATTTCTATCACCCCGGAACAGGCTCAGCCCTGCGAGGTGGTTTATACCAATTTTTTATATTTTATATATATATATATATATATATTAATAATTATTTCTGTATATATTTTATTACACTTACGGCTAAACTTACTAAACACCGTATGTAATAATGGATTTTTTTCTAGAACCCTTCTAGCACCTTCAGCATGAAATAAAGTCCTCACGTTTTCCCATTTTTTGCAATACGCCCCCTGCTTATTCCAATAGGTCTTCAATTACCACGTTATTAGAAACGAATTCCTAGTTTTGATCGTGTAGTATTTCATATGAAACTAACGTAAATCTAATCTGCAGGGTATCTGCGATGCTGTTTGTTTTTGCAGTTACAGTATTTTTTTCGTTTGCTTAGTTTGATCACGTTTTGCAGAATTCACACATTATTGTGAACAAGCTAGGCAGCTAATATTTTTTTCGTATCGAAAACGATTAGTTCAAAAAATAATGACCAAAATCCTCGAGTAATTCCAATTGGATAATCCGAATTCTTCTTGCAGTAGGAATTTAATAAAAAATATATCTACGCTTAGTATGACCGTACTTGGAAATTATTTTTGAAAAAAGAGTTTTTTCGTTGTAAACACCGCACACGAGTATACCAACTGCTCCCAACTGTCTGGAGCCAGTGGGACTATGGAATCCCCAATAAGGTATGTTGTGAGTCTGAAGAGAAAGGGGAAGGAAGGTTGGGAAAGAACTGGCTATTCAGATTTGGTCACCAAATACGCCGAAAGTCAATTAAAGCAACGTTTCGATTATGAATGGTTATCTTTCACCAGGGCGATACTAAGAGTATCTTTGAGCATTAAGTCTTTAGATCTTATCCGGAAGTTTCGGATTTAATACCCAATGCACATATAAGCGTAAAATGAGAATTTTTGTACAAATAAATTAACATAAAGGCATTTTACTTCAAAAAAATTGTATTATATATAAGGTATATTTGCGACAGGTCCTAGAGTGGTAGATACTTGCAGCGTCGCCCTGGTGTAATACCACCATTCAGAATCATGCTGATTGAAATGGCTTCAGCCTTACTTAGTGACCAGGTATGAATATCCTAGTACTTATCTTCGTTTTCCTCATCGTCTTCCCCTCCCCATTACCTTCAGTCTCACAACATACCCCAATTGGGGATGACATAGTCTCACTGGCTCCAGACAGTTGGGAGCAGTTGGTACTCTTGTTAGGTATTCACATAAAAAATACATAAAACATTTTTTGAAATATTACTTTAAAACAATAATTTATAAGGTAGGTACTAATGATAATGATCCACAACAAAATTCTTAATTTCCGCTATACTAGAAAAAAATGAGAGAGTGTTCTTACTCTGAAGTTCACAATCCAATCTATCTGTCTTACGATAACACATTTTTCTCGCAAAGGTAGGCAGAGAGGATGGACCACCAAACAAGTCTATCCTGGCACGCACTCTTTGCTTAATTCACATTCATACATCGTCCCATACACAATCTTCTTTTATTCAGACCCTTGACTTGACCGAACCTAGTATTTGATTCACTTGGTCGTGCCATCTCTTTTTATTTAATTATTTATCACATTTTTGGTTGTACGACAGGTTACACATTCATTTAAAGTATAAGATTTCTTATTGTTGTAGTTTCAACACTTACTAAGATAGGTATATACATTTATTTTTATTTTTTACATATCAAAATAATAAAGTTCTTAAGTAGGTACCTACTTGTGTTTTCCATTTTCAAAATATTCTACCCAAACAAACCTTCGTATTTTTAATATGTGATCTGTGGCTAACCAGGGTGGTATATCTATGGGCTAACTTCAATACAACATGGCGGGTTCAATATTTTTTATACTAATTTCAAAACGTTATAGCAACAGTTTTACATATTGGATTTCATTCAAACTACTCTCTAAACTTTTCCGGCACTAATACTAACAAACGGTGCTATTTTCCTAAACCTTCGTCTTTTTAATATGTAACCTGTGGCTAACCAGAGTTGTATATCTATGGGCTAACTGCAATACAACATGGCGGCTTCAATATTTGTCATGCTAATTTCAAAACGTTATAGCAACAGTTTTACATATTGGATTACATTCAAACCACTCTCTAAACCTTCCGCACACTAATAAGAACCAACGTTGCTATTTTCAGCGGTCCAATAATTTTCTAGAAAATCGAGGACAGACAGACAAACATTCATTTTTATATGTAGAAAAGAGACAGAGAAATGGAAAATACCAACACAATATTTTTTTACGCAGAGGAAGTTTTACTCACTTATTTAATCTCCGATTGAATTCCCAGTGAGATAGGTCAGGGATTTCCACTGTATATGGGTACCATTAGAAAATACACTAATCTGAAGATGAATGTGATTCTTCGAAACCGGTGTAGTGTGATAAAATAAACAAGTGGAATACACTTTTAAAATGTCTTCATTATTCTCTTTACCTAACAAAAATCACCCTTAGCACTATTCAGAAATTTTATTTTATCCTTATGTTCGGCAGGACTTCAGTCTTAGATTACTTTTTATTGTATGATCACGATATGCATATTTTTAAATGTATAAACATATATATTTTTTTATGAATAAAAAAACAAAAGTCATCGTATTAATATTATCAAGTTCACGACTTAAATTCAAGTGCATGTTACTAAAAACCGCCCACTTTAAAAATCCACGTTAAATATTTCGCACGTGCTTGGTTGGAGATCGTAATTGAATTTTCCGAAGCGTTTTTTAAAAAATAGGAAAAAAAGTACGCGGCAAAGGCGGAAGGCAGTAAATGAATTTGAATTCGATGGAACCAAAGACTTGAATAAATAAACCACATGGACCACTGACGCAATAACTACTTGGCTGGACGCAGCGCTAACTTGTAAAAATGCAAATTGTCGCATTTACGTATTTTACAAAAAAAAATTTTTTTTTACATGAATACCACACAGGAGTCCCAACTGCTCCTAACTGTCGGGAGCCAGTGAGAATATAGAGGAATGTTGTGAAAATGAAGGCATCGATTGGGGAGGGGAAGGAGAAGGAAGGAGGAAAAGAGGAAGGTGGGGAAATACCTGGCTATTCAAATCTGGTCACCAAAACGGCTGAAAGCCATTTCAAGCAACGTTTCAATTTTGAATGGTGGTCTTTCACCAGGGCGATACTGAGAGTATCTTCCACTTTGGAACGTGCGCAAATATACTATATATTATTTTTAAATGAATTAATTGTGAAACAGCACAAATTTATTAAATAAAATTTACTTGCGCACGCCGGGATTTTAACTCGCGACCTTCGGATTCGTAGTCGAGAGCCTTACCCCTCGACCATGGAGGCCGTCGAATTACTTGTCATTTTATAATATATTTAAGATAACTTATATTTTCTGTTGTTTTTTTTTTCGGTTTCATGTTTCATTTAGGTTAATATTGTTAATATTAATATTATCTTCTTCAATGATTAATTTTTTTGTTAATTTGTTTATAATGCACAAGAACTACTTCTAGCTGTCCGGAGCCAATAGGATGATGGCATCCTTATTAGGGTATGTGATGATGGGGAGAGGACGTTTGGGAAGCACCTTAATATTCAGATCTGACCACTAGAGATTTGGCTAAAGCCATTTCAAGTGATGTTTCGATTCTGAATGGTGGTCCTTCACCAGGCCGATACTGAACCACTTTGCTTAATTTATATCATGAGTATTAGCTGCCATATTCCATCTGCCATGGGAAATATTTAAAACAATACTAATATTTCTCAGGGAAAGCATGTCACTGATAAAAAAATGACGGAAATCAATAAGTTTCGATAGATCAATTAGCAGACATGTTACATCTGGATAGAGTAGAGGTTCTGAGTTCGTGTCTTCAGCTGTTTCATATTTTCATTGAGAAATATTGATTTTATTTACAATAATAATTACGATTAAATATATTTTTGTTCCGAAATCTACCCGAGAAACATAACCTCAATATTTTTATATTCAAAGTCTAAAACCAATCAGCATTTCCTATTCAATTTTCAGCCAATGAGAATATTACTTGCCTCTGGTGTTCCATTTTCGATTGTTTGACAGTTTGATTTTAAGCTGAGAACAATAAAGTGGATTTTATAAAAAAAAACAACAACAATCAAACACAACTACTTTTAATTGGAGATTTTCTGTGGGGATTTTAGATTGATATTAAAGACTGATGAGGTTTGATTTTGGCTTCGATTAATTGATTAGGGAGTGGAAAATGTGGGTTCAAAACTCGTGTTGATTTGAAATATTTAACTTTTTTCTCAAAATGATTATTATTTTGCATAAACCCTTAAAACTACATTAAAACGATGTCAAAAAATAGGCTTTCCCGATAGGCTTTAACCATCAATTTCTGAGTTTATTTGGAGTATAATACGTGAAAAAAAGTATAGCGTCAGGTCGCTGATCGTTCCGGAACTTGATTTCGCGTTTTTAAAATTGTTGCTCGGACACTTTCTTCATAACGGATCAGGCTATTTTATGTTGTATAACACGGAAAATATATACAGGGTGTTAAGAAACTTTATTTGAAGTGGGGAGTTGATCAGTTACTTCCTTGAGTGACCAGTGAAGACAGATGATTTTTTTTTTGTTTTTATGAAAAAAAAACTACGTAAAATGTCGCCGGAGATCAAAATTTCATTTACATTTTATAGTCCAAATAAGGGCATCACTGGTTTAAGTTAGTCAGGTGCGCCTCTTAACACCCCGTATACAACTTTATAATGTTATAATGACCAATATTTCAGATTTATTATTATCTTTTATAGTATATTTTGTATTGTTTTTATTAGACAATTATTGGTTGATTTTAAACTCCGTAGAATGGCTCTGTAGCATTTTGAATCTGATTTAAAAAAATGATTGTACTCGTATGTTCTATTATAGCCTTGAAATGCTCTTGATTATTTGTTTGTTTTACCTACAGGACAGCGACAATAGTCAAGAATTATTACAATTAATTAACAACAATTTGACGGCCTCCATTGTCGAGGGGCAAGGCTCTCGACTACGAATCCGAAAGGTGGCCGGTTCAAATCCCGGCGTGAGCAATTAAATTTTTTTAAATTACTGTGTGCTGTTTCACAATTAATTAATTTAAAAATAATATTTATTGTATTTACGCACGTTCCAGAGCGGAAGAAACTCTCAGTATCGCCCTGGTGAGAGACCACCATTAAGAATTGAAACGTTGCTTGAAATGGCTGTTAGCCGTGTTTGGTGACCAGATCTGAATAGCCAGGTATTTCTCCACTTTCCTCTTCCTCTTCTCCTTGCCCTCCCTAATACCTCCAGCCTCACAATATTCCCCAATTGGGGATGCCATAGTCTCACTGGCTTCAGACGGTTGGGATCAGTTGGGATTCTTGTGCGGTATTCATATAAAAAAAAAATTACTCTTAAATGACAATACCTCCAGCTCTTGAAATTTGATGGCAACATGCTACACAAGCGCCCTCTAATCTTTTTTTAATCTTTTTTTCATACATTTTAGTAGATTTTCTGTGAAATATGTTCTGAATGAATTTAAAAAAAGAAATTATTTTATGACCTGCGTATGATTTTACTCGCTTTTTGCTCATGTACATATATATTTAAAAGAGGCTATTATAAGATTGAATTAACATTTAAAGCCTCGCTGCTCGCGCACTGTCGAAATTAACCGTTAATACAATCCTAATAGCCAATTTTAAAATATATATGATATCAAAAAAGGAGTAAAACCATATGTAGGTCACATAGTATTTATTTTTAATTTTTAAGATTATATTTCTATGAAAATCTATTAGAATGTATGGAAAAACCAAATTCGAACAACTCGCGCCGCTAGGGGCGCTGGTGTAGTATATTGCCATCTCAATGTATGGTAAATGTCACGACTTGCACATATCATTATGTTTATACGGTATTTGTTATAATTGATAAATAAATGATAGTTTAGATTTTCATCGTGTCAATTGTATAATTCATGATGCTTTCCTCATTATAAATGAGTCTTTTCCCCCCGAACGGCGTGAAATTTTACCTTCTCACATATAAAAAAAGCGTTAAAGTAGTTTTATATGGGAGAGGTTTTAGGTGCCTCGAGGGAATGAGCGATCAAATTTCGACTTGTGCCTCGGAACTTCTCAAACAACTTCCGCTCTTCTTTTTTATTTCAAAGTTGATACTACTTTCTAAGTTAAGATGTTGTTGACCACAGTTTTAGATTTTTCATCGAACTAAACGGTTTAGTCTTTTAACTTTCTTTGTACGGTTAGTAATCGGTTTTGTGTTACGGAATTGTGATTTTAAATGCCATCTAATTGTGTCATCTTTTGATGATAATACTTATTTATTTTTATTTATTCATTCTTAAATTTAAATACAGGGTGGCGCAAAACTACCGTTGTGGTCGGAATGAAATGTCATAATCAAGCCGTTGTTGGTAGTCTATCGGCTTCAATTCTTGCACAAGCTGAACCTTATACGGGAACATGTGCAATGTGGCCAAAATACTCTGAACGGACCTCCACGATAGCTCCAGTTGTGCCGAACGTCTTCTTGTTGATGTTTCTGGACTGTCCTGCACACTATCCACAACACGTTGGATATTTTCTTCCGTGTGGACCGTACGTGGTCTTCCGGTACATGGAAGGTGTCTTACTGTACCATGTTGTCGAAAATTTGCAACCAGGCGGTTTATTGTTGGTGCTGAAGGTCCAGTACGCACATTAAAAAAAACGACGATAAGCAAGCTGCGTCAAAACAATTGACCGTTGATTTTCAAAATAAAATCCAACAATTGTTGATCGCTGTTCTGGTGTGTAGTGTTCCATTTCAAATTCCCCAAGTTTTCTTCACAAAATTCTGAAATAAAAATAAAAAATATAAATAAATTTAAAAAGTTATTGAACATTCAAACCATAAGGGTAGTGTTACGCCACCTGTATAAAAACAAAAAAAAACATCTCACTAGGACAATGCTGTGTTGAGATGAGCGGCTTTACAATTTAATAATAGTGAGTAAATAGTAATACATGAATAAAAATAAGTAAATAATAGGAAATAAAAAATAAATAGTAATAAGCATATAATAATACACTTTTAATATTAGGTAAATATTAATACGTAAATAGTATTAAGTACATAATAATAAAAATGGGTAAATAATAATAAGTATACTATGTATTACGTCACTTTAGTTGGATAGGGTTCTGACTGACATTTTTTACAAAAATGAGCTTTGAATTGAAAACCATTCCTATCGCTCATTTCTATAACCTAAATAATTTTCATAACCACCTGTGAAATATTTTCGTAGGTATGACTAACTTCAAGGACGTTAATTATCCTTTTATTTCACATGGTTCTAATTTCTAGGACTGTAGATCTTCCATACTGTTAGCAATCAGCACCGCATCATCAGCATACAACAGGCAACATACTTGCAGACTACTCATTTTTGCACCCAAGCCCACCTATCTTTGAACACCTTTTTGTTTTATTTATTTTTCTTATTACTGAAAATGACTCTGTTAAATTTGTTTGATGTCCAACAAAAAAACTATTACGATATATACCAGAATATGTTGTGTTATCAAACGGGTTTCTTTGTCCCGAGTACTAAAAGGTTTGTCCTATAAATTCCATATAATAAGCTATTATTATTCTCAGAGCCACCAAATTTGCGTTCATGGAAGTATTTCATTTTCTGTTTTTTTAATGAGGGGCTTACGCTTAAAATCCCTCCATTCACCTTTGGCAATTTAATAGGTTACGGTAAACGATAAAATGGCTAATTAAAATGGAAACATAATAACGTTTTTTTGGCAGATCATGAATATATTTGATCACGGTTATAAAAGCTAGCAAAGCGATATAAAATTTACACCACGTTTTTTATTACTGAAATTAAATACATACACAATTCAATTTCGATACTACGCTTCTCTTTTAAACAATGTTGTTTAGAGAAGCGGATTGTACATAATAAAGTTACATGGGAATGTTTTCATAATAAAGTTACAGAGTTGGTTGTTTGTATAATGAAAACGCAGTGAAAAGTTTTGCCTTAGAAAGGTAAAATATAATGCAGTAAGTACACTGTGGCGCTGAAAATTTATCATAATAGCATAACCGAAAAATCTTGGGGGGGTATATGTGTGTGCACGTATTGTGTTTTTGTTTATTTGTTTGTTTGTTTGTTTGTTTGTTTGTTTGTTTGTTTGTTTGTTTGTTGTTTGTTTGTTTGTTTGTTTGTTTGTTTGTTTGTCTGTTTGTTTGTTTGTTTGTTTGTTTGTTTGTTTGTTTGTTTGTTTGTTTGTTTGTTTGTTTGTTTGTTTGTTTGTTTGTTTGTTTGTTTGTTTGTTTGTTTGTTTGTTTGTTTGTTTGTTTGTTTGCTTGTTTGTTTGTTTGTTTGTTTGTTTGTTTGTTTGTTTGTTTGTTTTTGTTTGTTTGTTTGTTTGTTTGTTTGTTTGTTTGTTTGTTTGTTTGTTTGTTTGTTTGTTTGTTTGTTTGTTTGTTTGTTTGTTTGTTTGTTTGTTTGTTTGTTTGTTTGTTTGTTTGTTTGTTTGTTTGTTTAATTGTTGGATCTTTTAAAGCTTATTTTGAAGAGTTTTAGTTGCATTTGAGCGATTGTAATTATTTTTTTCTAATATTTGTTATTGAACATTTTTGTGCAAACGAAATATTGATTAATACTAGTCTATTGGAAATTCATTGCAACGTGGATTTTTTTTAACACACCAGTATGATATTACTATTTTATATCGCTTATTTGTTTTAAATGGCTTTAGCTCTCTAATTGAACTAGATCTGACTAACCGGGTATTTGAAAAACTTTACCTTTACCTTTTCCCCCTTTCTCTTATTCTTCGTTGGCCTAACGACGTTTCTTACTCCAAGTTTCCAATTAAATTCCTTACCTTTTCCAACCACAAAAACTGTCGTATATTATTTATCTATATCATTATCATCGGCACTATTATTTTTTGTTTTTTTTTTGTTTGTTTTGTTTTATTCTATTATACAATCTTAATGGTATAAAAAGGTTATGCAACTGTGCCTATCTCACTAGGATAACCTGTGTTGAGAGCAGGCAAAGGTCTTGATAATAATCATTAAAAAGTTTTGATCGCCTCCATAAAATGCATTTTTGTATGAATACCCTGCAAGAGTGCACACTGCATCCAACTGTCCGGGGCCAGTGGGACTATGGCATCCGCATCGGGGGTATCTGATTAAACTCAAGGAAGATGATGGGAAAAAGGGTTGGGAAGTACACAGATTTCAGATCTGGTCGCCAAACACTGCTAAACCCAATTCTAGCGTATTGATTTTGAATGTATTGATTATCTTTCACCAGTATGATACATCTTTACCAGTCTCTTGATGTTTCTTTCCGCTTAATTATACCCAATCATTTATATGGTTCTTTAAACGGTTTTGGCCTCGACACCACTCATCCACTTAGATAGGTGTCCAAACACACCTTTGTCCCATTGACTCCTTATAAAGAATCGTCTGACATTTGTTTAAGAAATGCACGAGGTAATCGATTGCTCCCTTTTAATAAAATTTGATTTAACTGGAATATAATTACCAAATTATCACATCTGTTGCAAAATAATTTAAAAAAATGATTATAATATGGCTTAGTTCAATCACACCTAAACTAGTTAATTAAAATCTGGGGAAACGGATATGAAACACACAAACGAATTACAGGTAAAATTTTAATTGTAATTCTAGAATATCCACCCAAAAAATAAACGAGGAAACAAAACTGTTAATAAGAAAATTATACGAGTAAATGATTAATATATAACATAAATAATAAACCAATACATACAAAAGCAAAATTAAATAAAACGTAATAAGTACGCACACACTTCACACGACAATATGATAACATCTATTTACAAACCATACGTACACAATATGGCAAGAAATCCATTAGCTACTCGGGGGGGAATTTATATATTTGCCTTCCAGACGAAATTAAAAAATGAAAAAGTCTAGGCGTATTTAAAAAAAAAATCTTCCTTAAATTAAATGAACAAAATAAATCAAATTTGTAAATTTGTAATGCATTTTTGAAATTTATAAAATTGTAATGCATTATGCTGATGTATGGCAGTAAGGCATGGAATTGGCAGAGGAAGGATGAAAGTAAACTGAATGCCGTAGAAATGAGATCTGTGAGACGAATGTGTGGTAAAACCATGATGATCGTGTGAAAAATATTGAAATTCGTAAAGAATGCAAGGCCGATGTAAGCGTAATGAGTAAAATCAAGAAAGGGAAGCTTAGATGGTTTGGGCATGTGGAGCGAATGAACGAAGAAAGGAGTGTAAGAAGAATGTATGACGCGAATGTGAATGGAAGAAGAAGTCGGGGACGCCCGAGGAAGACATGGCACGATCAAGTTAATCAAATACTTGAGTCGGGCCATGTCAGAAGTCGGAATAATAGAAGAGAATGTATGAGACGATGTATGAATGTGAATGAAGCAAGAAGTGTATGCCAAGATCGAGTTGTTTAGCAGTCACTCCTCTCTGCCTACCCCTGCGGGGAAACGGCGTGATGGTTAGTTAGTTAGTTAGTAATGCATTTATTTCGGTAATCATTCTGGTTGAGAAAGTGAAAATGTAATCTGGAATTAAAAAAATTCAAAAAGGCGTTATTTTTACTCGAATAGAATAGTTGCAGATTAAAATTTTTTTCATGTTTTCTGTACTCTTTATAGGCATAAAATGGCATGCCACCAAACAAGTAATTACATACATTAATGCGGTGTTAAATTACTTAATTTCGAAATCATGATAATTTGGGACCAATTTTCAGGGAGAAAACTTTTAAAAACCTTAAACTTTGAAAGTTTTCACGACCGCAGGTGAATTTATTATAACCCAGCCTTAAACCCTAAAGCTCCCACTAAATGCCTTCATGATTGATGAGACGCGACACCCGGCGAGACTGTGCAGGTCCCGAGGGTTGCAAAATAGCTGGTTTCATTTGGGACTTGACTGCAACAAAAAATATATATTTTTTAATACCATTCGGTGACGGATCAAAGGTTGCCTAGGGTTGGGTGGGCACCTGCAAAATAGCCGGTTTAAATTGGGATTTAACTGGACCCATAGAGAAAATTATACATAGATTTGCCCTAACACGCAAGGAGAAGAAACCGAAATAAGATGAGCGGTGGGCAAGCTAGGCGTGCCAATAATTTAAGTAAAATGGTTCGCCTTGTTCACAAAAACCGAGTATTTAGATTGACCCTTTTTATAAATGATTTTTTTCCATTTCATTTTTCATTTGATATTTGTTAATATTGTCTTCTTCAATGATATCATATTTTTATTATTAACCAGATAATGTTATATTAAAACAGAATGTGACAAGTTCACCGCTGTTACCATCCTAACTCCTTAAGCCAGAACCTAGAACATTAGATGTCACACCGCATTAACTCAAATAATATATTGCAAAGCAGAACAGTTATTATTCCCACAAAATAAGCCGATATGATTCAAATTATATTAAAGGGGTTGTGGTTTACAGTGGCACCAGTTAAGTGGGAATTTTCCGCGGCGCAGAACAAGGTATTAGTGGTTTTTGCTGAGCATTTATCTTCATCTTCAGGCCTTTATCCCCTCGACAAGCCTCAGCGGCGGCGCCTGTAAGTGCGTATCTACGTTCTACGTGAACGTACGCATGGGTTTGTGGTGCGAATAAGAAATGGGCAGATTCATTCACAGTGGTGAATCAATTCTGTCTGATTCACCTAGTCTTGTGAATTTCTTCATTTAATTCATGAAAAAAGATAACAAGGGAATGTTTTTGCCGCATTGCAAATTGCGCTTGTGTTGGAAATAACACATTTAAAAATAAAGTAAACTCGAAAATACCAATCTTGCTTAGCCATATAATAAATGGTATGAAAAATATGTATGCACCCCAATATAGAAAATAATGCTTTATTTTTAAAGACAATATTACGAGCCAAATAAAAATGCACCCTATCGATTACGGATTACTTCGAAAATTCCCACCGACTAGGAAAATTGGCGGTTTAGCGACGCTGGGATAAACACGAACGGAATCGCCGCGGGTATTGAGGAATGAATTAGGAACTTCTGACTGGAGTCTCGCAATGACTTGACTAACTTGCGCCCTGCGTACATAGTATGGACAGACTCGATATCGACGGACTAGTCGCGTAGTGACAACGACTCTACAAATGAATACGAAATACATTTCTTATAGGGAATACGAACAGAGAAAGTGAATGTGCGCTGCTCGGAAGTGCTTACTGACCGACTAAAGGGGTTTACCGCTACGGATTAGTGCAAACGATGACGAACGGGTGTTTATTGATTCTATACGTTAGATGTCTCGCACACTGCACAATATCTTCGGCAACTTTGCGGTGACGGCCATAGTATTCGCACCATAATTGTGGTGCCATGTGTAAGGCGTAAATGAAGGAATGAAGAATTAATTAAAATCAAAATTGAGATCGGGTATCTCACGAGAATGAATTTATTAATTTTATTCATTCATTCAATTTCACCCATGTCAGCCGCGAAGTAATAAGGACTGGAGACGTAGGATGAAAAATATAGGAATTTTTTATTTATTTTTTATTTATTTATTTTATTTTAGTACAGAAACAGGCAATATTCCCAAAACTCACATACATGAATGTTTAAAAAGTACAATAAACAACAATTATCATCTCGCCAAAATGATACTAAAGCAAATGACAAACAAGTGAAAGATCGAAAACATATTATTAGTAAGTACATAAATTAACCTGTGCTGATGATACACTGTTTTGGTACTTAGTAAATGAAATAGTCTGTCAACTTATTCTAGAAATTTAATTTAATGGAACTAAATTACATTATATTCTTAATAAATACACTCAAAATGCTTTCCCTAGAAAATAAAAGAAAAATAATTAACTTAAATAATTAAAAACGTATTTTATTTACACCGATTTTATAAAAATAAATAAATATCTCTAAATGTTTCGACAGCAATGCTGTCATCCTCAGGAATATATGAATATTAAAAAAAATATTTCAAGTGTAAACAAATTACAAAAATATTTTTATTGAACAAAAAGTTAAAAAAAAAAACTTAGATCTTATATATATCCAAAAATAACTGATGTTAGTAAACAGTAGAGAAAAACGTTATTTTTAAATAATAGTACTACAAATTTAATAATTAAGAATTTGCCAAATACTAACCAACCAGCTTTTTATACTAATAATAAATTAAAAAAAAAAAAATTAAATAACAACAATAAATATAATATTTTTAATAAGTAGGGGGAATATAAATTGATTTGTAACGATTGCAACTATTTTGCAATCGATGTAATGGTGCAACCGATGTAATGATGCAACCGATGTAATGGTGCCTGTTTCATACAAAACTGAATTTTGAATTGGAGGCCGAAATACCCATCCACACTGAAAGATTTTTTTTTTAATTAAAGGTTTTTTAAATATCTAAAACGGATGAGAAGTATTTCATTTAATTTTGTTTTACCTTATGAAATATCGGCCATTAAAGGAATAGGTTTTTCGTGATTTTAGAGGCATCCTTAACAATTATTTAGGGGCTAACAGTGATTTAAAAAAAAAGGTTTTAACCCATCTGCTTTAAAAATATAACAAACATAAAATTTAGTTTATTTTAAAAATATTAAAATAAGCATTAAAGTCGACTTTAAATTAAATTAAAAGCGACCAATTTTCGGTGAAACACAAATTTGCTGTGCAGAATTTTAAAATATCGACCCGAAAAAACCTTTTTATGAAAAAAAAATTAAATATTATTTCTAAAATTGTTTTTTTTTTTTTAAATAAATAAAATACTTCTCATCCGTACCACATATTAACTAAACCTTCAATTAAAAAATATATCATTCAGTTTAGATGGGTATTTTGGCCTCAAATCCAAATTTAAGTTATGTATGAAACAGGCAGCGCAGCCGTTTCTCTTAAGTCATTTTTCCCGTCCAGTCAACCTGTCAAATTCGGAAGTCAAACATAACATGAATGTTCTAAAATCAGTAGTGCCACTGTAATGGAAACATTAATTTATTAATTTAATTTGATTATAATTAACGCCATGATGGGTTTTTTTACATATTTTTAACATTTTACATGATTTTCTGCAAAATACAGAAGGATAAACAAGATAAGATTTAAGATAACAAAAAAAACTAATATGATGCATGGTAAGAATATAAGTATAATAAATTATATATTTGAATAATAATATTACAGATAATACGAAAAATTAAAGTAAAATTATTAATAATGTGACGTATGTGATACGTAATACACAAGTGCATTTTTTTAAAATTATCCCATTTGCCATGTAAATATGATTACGTAAATAAAATTATATAAACAAAACATTAAAAAAATAAATTTATATGCTTGAGCTTTTCAAAATAAAATAAAACAGGCATTTTGGTGGGTTTTTTTTGCGCAATTCGAAGCATGCGGCCGGTGTTAAGCGGGAATTTTAACCCTTTCGCCATCTGCATAAGGAGTGCGTGATTTCGATTGAATTTTAGGAAGTGAATCCCTTTAATTATTTTTTCTTTTCTAATCTTTTCAGGATAATGTTGACGTTATATGGATAACATTATTAAAAAATCCATTTATCTTAATTGCTCTTTTCGTTTTATAAAAATTATACCATTTTTAAAAATCTATTAACAAATTATTATGTTAACTTTTTCCATCTTATTACTTGACCTAATTTAACAACAACTTATGTAATAATTAAAAATACATTGTTTTCATTATAACAATAAAGCTGCGATAATTATTATGCTACATCTTCCTCAGGGCAGCTTCCACTGGTATACGTGGAAAATCACTCAGAAAACCCATACTTCATATATACATTTAATTTTGAAAATGGTTATACAACAACGGATGCCCCATTTTCTCCACTTATTATAAAAGATGCTTGGTAAAAAATATTTTTATTTATTAATTTATTGTAAGGTCAACACAAATCGTTTTTTTCCATTGATAGTATAAACAAAGGGAGACATGCCATGGAAGCATGGCGACTGTCGCCGAACTACGACCAAACTGGACGGACTGATGTGTTTCTATTAAATATATATCTATTAATTTATTGATTTAAAAAAAAATATATGTAAATCAAATTTAATAATGTTATTATTATACAATTTAAATAAATTACTTAAGAAAACATTATCATTTAAATACGGGGAAACACATCATAAATGCAAAAAAATCACAGAATAGAGAATTTTAATTATTTTCTAAGTAAATCGGTTTTACCGATAATAAATCAATGTTTTTAAAAACCCGTCCAAATTAGAATGGGGGGGGGGGGGGAGTACATAAAATCTAATAAATAAGTCGTCACAATGTGGACTAACCGCAGTTTTAAAATGTCCTAGAATGCTGAAACAGCTGTCACAATAATAAAAATTAAAAATACTTGCAGACCTTAATAACTTTATTAAATCTGATTTAATGAGTTCTACGAATTAAACACAAAAACAATTATATTAAATATATCTTCAAAAATCTATTAAATTTAGATCTTCAACTAACCTGAGCCACTTCAAACTAATTCGCAATTATTAAAGCCTTAATACGTTAATTTCTTAAGTTAAGTTATCGAGTGGTGGTGCAAGGGAGGGGTGGGAGTTAAGGCCGACAAGGCGCCCCTATATTTCAGGCACTCCTGTCACCTACTGACAGTTCAGCCGACAACTTTTTCACCGCAATATTAATTTAAACTGTCGAACACTACGCTATCGCGGGCTACCAGCATTCGGTACAACTTTCAGCTAATAAACAGAGCCCCCAAACTGCCGAAAACTTATTGTATAATTATATAAACAGAATGTGAAGTTGCTCTAATTATTTATGTATGGTAAAATATTATTTTCATAACGCTAGGCTAATTTACACAGCAGAATTCTTTCAATCGTATTGTAAAATGTTTATGTACAGTACCGGGGAACATTTCTCCCTCTTCCTGTATCAACTGTGGTTAGAGGTACATACGTGTGGAGATAATCTTCTCTACCCAGTGATCGGGCTGCTATTGCTACGTTAGGGCTTTTATTTAGTGTGTTTTATATGCTAGCGGCAGTTGCTGATGGCAATCTTATATTTAAGCCCGCTCACTAAGGTAATGGGGGGGGGGTGTATAAGATGGAATTTGGAGACGGTGGGGGTCGGTGCTGGGGGTCCAGCGGCCGAGGTTGTATGTAGAGGGATTCGAGTTTGATTCTAATTTGGAGTAAAATATTTTGGTTAAATCTATTACATGTTTTCGGAGTTTAGGGATTTTAAGATTTCTTTCAAAAAGATTTCAAAAAAAAAAAATAACAATTCACATGTAAAATACATTTCAATACGGATGGTACTGTACCTTTCTCGCTACAACATCCTCTGTTGAGAGCAAGAGTAATTTACATTATCATATCATAATAAAAAGATTTTAAAATCTATTAATATTTTATCATTTACTTATTTATTTACATTGGGTGTATTTATATTTGCAAAATATAGTAATTTTTATTATCAATTGATGTACATCAAAGTCAAATTTGATATTATATTTGCCTGGTCGATATTAATTCCCAGTTATCCATATTACCCATTCTAATGAATGAAATATATGGTGGGTAACAAAATATTGAATTTTAAGGGCTTATTATTTATTTATAATTTATTGCTCTAACTCTTTTCGGTGGGTGTCAAAATTTAAGTAGAAAAAAAAGAAAAATAACGAATGGAATAAAAAACCAAAATTACGTAATATAGAAATAAAGGTAAGTAAAGTAATATTTTTAACAGGTAATCTATTCTTCCCAGGTCAATAAGCCATTTGGCAATACATATATTTTTGTTCCAAGATAGCTATGTATTTTTTTTAGTACATTATGGTAGCACTCACTGGGATTGTCAAACCATTTCTGCAGGTTATTTTTTTATATGTGTATTCGATTTTACTAGTACATTCTATATTTTTGTATACATTTGTGATGACTTTTTTTATGAAACTTTGTTGTACTTCCAGAGCTTTAAAATCTTAATATAGCAATACCTAAAATGTAAAATAACAAAATTTGTGTCTATTAAATATAATTGCAGAAAATTATTTAACTATCTGATCAATCGTTTATGAAGCATGTACCCTTACGTAAGCGTTTTTCGTATATTCCTCGAGTCTCCGAATTTAAAAGTTATGGAAAATGAGGAAAAAGCAGTATCGCGTACTGTCTTATTTTTTGCAGTGAAATAGATGTTTCAAAGCTCACGATGTTAATGATGCTGTGTGCTGAAAAATGTTGGATAGACAAACAGAAGACTGCGCAAATTTTTAGAAGCAAGCGGAGTTTCTAAACTCTTGGGAATACAATGCATAATGTATTGTATACTTTTTAACAAAAAATAAATAAAAATATATAACTCAGTACAAGGTTTTTTAACTTTTATACTTAAAAAATTGATTAAACGAAAAATTATCAGTTTTAAAAATTGACTAAATGCTGTATTAAATATAATTTTTATCATTAACTTTACATTACTAGAGAATTCCGAAAGCTTCGGTGCTGTTCACTGAATGTACAGTGTACATATTTAGAGTTTTGTAATTTTAAAGTTGAATGAAAATTAATAGTTTACATTTATTACGTGTACACATGTAAATAGGTAAAATATTGTGAACAACTGCTAAAAACAAGGAAATTCATCGATCACGCATGACACGTCCATTACTGCAGGCAGACCGCCGGCTACTACTGATTGGTGACATTGTGGCACGGCGAGTAAAACCCCGCACCCCTATTAGCAATTTAGCAACGAACGCACACATACTCGTACATACATGTTGACAAATTTTTTTCCGATTATTCGATAAAAACAATTTTACGTTGCGTTGAAAAAATACTTTAATACTCATTTCATCCAATAAACAAATGTATTGCGGAGGTACACATTAAATATAAACTCTGTGTTTAGTATATTTACGAAGATATTGAAATAATTAAAGACATGTCATCTCAGTTGACAGCACCGGCAAACAAAGGTTAATTTAATAAATTTTAACATATCCTGGAGTCAAATGATCTTTTGAAAGATATACAGAATGGGGGGAAGGGGAGATAAAAGTTTTTTGGGAGTAATTTGTTAACATTATCATTTTTATAGAATCTACCACCTTAAAAAAATATATTTTCTTGACCACAGCAAACTATGAATCAATATAATAATTGAATGTGGTATTTCTTTATCTAACATTATTTTCGTTTCTGGTCTTGAATTCATCATCCCTTTGCCCAATAATACTTCACATCGTCCAGTACATAATATTTCACAAGTCTTGGCCCACAGCCAAAGACAATGCTACGTGATCAACTTATTCGACAAAAAGATACTAAATTTATGACTATTAAAATGTTGCACGTCTTCGAGTCGTTTTTTCATTAAAAATAATGAAAAAAAATAGGTCGCCCTGTCATGAGGAACATAATTCATAATTTGCTCATACTAGGATTTATTATCGTTTTTTTTGGTGATATTTCCCATGTAAAAAGATTTTTTTTCACGTTATCCAGAAAAAATTCAATTTAAAGTCTTAATTTGAATACGCGAAATTTGGGAGGTGGGAATAGGAACCGCTACCCTCCCTGGGAACAATTCATTGGATGGATAGCAAGATTTACTTGCATTTAATAACATTTTAAAAATAATTTATCGAAGGAAGCAATCGCTCTGTAGCTTGACATTATAATTTAAATGAAACATGTTTTTTAAGCCACTTTATTTTATTTATATATATATATATATTTCTGCATACGACCGGTTTTGGTTGGACTCAACCTTCTTCAGGAATGTACACATGTAAATATATTAAGAAGATTGAGTCCAACCGAAACCGGCGGAATGCAGAAATACACACATATATATATATATAATAAAGTGCCTTAAAAGAAAAGCATTTTTCATTTAAATTTTTACATTACGTAGAGACCATTGGTTACTTACATAAATAATGTTATACATGGAAGTATATGGGTAGAGATGTTCCCTACTTGCTACGGTAGCTTGAGCTGCATTACACTCGTATATAGTAAGATGTTCAATTCAGTACCGTACCGTAAGTTTGTGATGATATAAAAATATATGTTTTTTTATGTATATGTAGTATACGTAATCTATATATATGAAAATCAATGTAATTTTGTTTGTTTATTTGTCCACGGTTTTCTCGAAAATTACTGGACCGGTTTCGCTGAAAATAGCAGGTTTTTTCTTATTAGTGCCGGAAAGGTTTAGAGAGTAGTTTGAATGAAATCCAATATGTAAAACTGTTGCTAGAACGTTTTAAAATTAGTATGAACTTTGAACCAGCCATGTTTTCTTTAGGTTAGCCCATAGATATAACACTTTGGTTAGCCAGAGATTACATATTCAAAAGAAGAAGATTTTTTGGGTAGAATATTTTCAAAATGGAAAACACGAGTAGGTACCTACTTAAGAACTTTATGAATTAGATATATTTTGAAAAAATAAACGTTTGGAATGACATAAAATATTCAAATGAATGTTTATTTATTTGGAGATAGTTACATTTGCTGTCAAATCAATTATGACACCCTAATGACAAGTGGAAAATCCCGAGCAAGGCCAAGTACACATCAGCTAGTATGATATAAATTTATAATTTTAAACAATAAAATTAAAATTAAAATAATTCTTGCAGACTAAATAATGTATGTAATGTAAATAATCTCTATATAAAAAATAAATGTTTTTGTATGTGTCCTCGATTTTCTCGATAATTACTAAACCGGTTTTGCTGAAAATAGCACAGTTTGTTCATATTATTGCGTAGTATATTGAATAATGTAAAACTGTAATAAAAGAGAATGTATGAGACGATGTATGAATGTGAATGAAGCAAGAAGTGTATGCCAAGATCGAGTTGTTTGGCGATCAGTCTTCTCTGCCTACCCCTGAGGAGAAACGGTGTGATGGATAGTTAGTTAGTTAGTTATGTAAAACTGTTGCCAAAATTATTATGAAAACATTGAACCAGTCATGTTATATTGAGGTTAGCCCATAGATATACCACTCTGGTTAGCCACAGATTACATATTGAAAGGAGGTTTGTTAGGCTAGAATATTTTCAATATGGAAAACACAAGTAGGTACTTACTTAAGAACTTTATTATTTAGATGCATTTTGAAAAAATAAATTATAGTAAAATTTTTATGGTGATCTATGTATTTTTATTTAATTTTTTTATATTCCATTTCCAAATCACGTATTTTATTTAGATGTATTATTTTATATGGCAGACAGACCATTGCATTCACCGCTTTCTTCAGCTGAAATAAACACATTATTATTATTATTAACATAATGTTTCTTTGTTTTTGTTTCTCTGTTTAGAGATAGTAATAGTCGTCGCATCGCATTACTTTCGCTGTCAAATCAATTATGGCAACCAAACGACAAGCAAGAATCCACAACTTCATAAATTTATATAAAAAAAAGTATTCGCGGTCAAGGCTGGGTACACATCAGCTAGTTTTAGAAAATTAAAACAACAAAAAAAGCAGGTATAAAACATTTAAATGAGGTTAAAAAAATAACAATAATCAAAGTGGTAGTAACCAAAGTGGTACCAAAGTGCTACGCTCGCTTAGTAGGAGAAACCGGGTCCACGGGGAAAGATTTCTCCAGGTCTTGTCAGCGGATGCGTCTGCCCACCTGCCTCGTGGGAGGCCGGATTGGGAGAGGTCGGTTGAGGAAGACCCCTTGACCTCTCCAGCCGGACTCTCTTGACCGATTGGCTTGCACCATAGTGAAAGGGGTGGATTTATACACCCGTCATACCCGGTTACACCGACTTTCTATCCAGAACTTCCTCAGTTTTTAAGTTTTTAATTATTTATTTTGCCGAATGAAATATTACACATGGCACATATTTCGAGTCGTGCTATATTGGTTTTTGGTGTTATCCTCTCTTAAGGGCGAGAGGGACGTCGGAGAGTTATTATTTATTAATTCAAAATAATGATAGTACGCAATACGATAAACATAATGTTATAAAAATACAGGCACTAGTTTAAAAATATAAAAATACAGGCACTAGTTTACTGCATAAAAATGTAACCGGCATTCGATTAGATAACCTAGAAGCATTAGAAATAAGGAAAGCAAAAAACACTAATAGTAGACTAATAAATAATCAAATAAATTTAAATAAAAGTCCAATCTTTAAATTATTCCCAATAAACAAAGTACATTCCCTTCCCGATCAGCAGGTACCTGCTGATCTCCCACCCTTGGCCCTTCACTAGCCTGTTTGTATCATTCCATAACACATGTGCATCTTAGTTCATAGTTTAGTTGTATACTGCCCTGAAGAAGCTACGGTAGTAGCGAAACCCGGTCGGCTAAAGTATAAATAAAAGTGATGTAAAACAAAGTTATTGTTTTATTTTATAAAGAAAAATATTTATTAAATATTTTATAAATTTACATAGGCTTAGTATTTATCAAAATCTAATCAGAAATATAACTTTTTCTGACCGTCCCATTGTTTGTTTTACAGAAAATTTAAAATACGAATATGATTTTTATAGTGGAGAAAAGAATTTTTAATCCTTTATCGTTGCGTTTTTGTATATAAACATAACCATAAATAAATAAATAAAATAAGTAATCCGCATTACAAAAAAAAACATAAAAGTTACGCAGTGTTCATAAAAAACTTAAACCACACAGTGTTCTTTTTTAAATTTATCTTATCGACAAGTTACAGAAAAACCTTCACAGCATTTTTTAAGGATATTCAACTTTTTAAATGTTTTTGTAAAACATGCGTAGAACGGTCAGAAATGTGTAATATTTCTGATTACATTTTGATAAATGCTAAGCCCATGCAAATAAAAAATAAAAAAATATTTTTCTCTTCAAAAACACCATGTTTACCGTATTGAACAATAAAAATATCACTATTTTGAATGAATAAATAATAACTCTCCGACGTCCCGTTAAGTAGTTAATATATTGAGTTTGGTTACGAGTCATAATTTGTGATGTAAATATGAAAAAAAAAGATTCATTCAATTTTGGAATAACTTATTGAAGCTTAAAAACCTCATTGTATTATATTTTTGATCGTTGTAGACTACATTAATAACTCTCAAAATGAAACATGACACATTCTTTTTCTTTTTCTTTTTCTTTTTCTTTTTCTTTTTCTTTTTCTTTTTCTTTTTCTTTTTCTTTTTCTTTTTCTTTTTCTTTTTCTTTTTCTTTTTCTTTTTCTTTTTCTTTTTCTTTTTCTTTTTCTTTTTCTTTTTCTTTTTCTTTTTCTTGTGCCACTAAATTATTACCTTATTCTTTTAAAATTTATTTAGAAACGCAGCTTCCACAAGCTTAGTGACCTTTCAATGCGTCTAACAATTTTCCACCAACTTCCAAAGTCAAACAAGTTTTCCCTGTCACCGGCTGCTCTGAGTTCAGTGTTCACGCTTCATCCCATCACGTCATAAGTTGGCCCGAGTCTCCGGTTTTCTAAAGTTTTTCCTCCCCTTTAGTAAGATTTATGGGTTAAGATGCCTCGTTTTATATAAATGCTTATGTGTTCTCGCTTGGCAGAAAGTCATCGGTTTGGCAAATACCCTATTATAGGGAATTTGGTTTTAGGGACATTTTGCCAATTGCGTCTGATATCTGCAGTCAATATAAAAACAAATAATTTTTTTCTGTTGTGAAATCCGGGTTCTTGGTTGATTAAAGTTCAGTACAGTTAGCCTCTCTGAAGCCGGGCGTATTGTACAGAGCCCGCAGATACTTTAATAGAAGACTGCTGATCCTAAACAAATCGCAAGTGCGCCCCATTCTAGAATTTGGCAGCCAGTTCTGGTCGGGAGCCCCAAAATATTTGAAAAAACCCTTGACTCTGTGCAGATTCCGCGGTCCGTTTGATAGATTCGCCTATCTTAACAAACGGACTGCAATCTTTGAAGCACAGTCAGGTGGGAACACTATCCTTGTTCTACCGGTATTTTAATGGAATATGCTCTGAGGAACTAGCGTCATTGATCCCTTCGGCACCGGTGCATAGTCAGGAAGTACGCCAAAAGCGCGCCAACATTTGCACACGGTTGACATTTGTCACATGAGAACGGGTCGCTTCTAGGACTTATTCTTGTGTTTAACAGCTCGGCTGTGGAATGATCTGCCGGGCTCTGTGTTTCTTCCCTCCTACAACTTGGGTTTCTTCAAGACTCAAGTTCACTCCTTCCTATCTTCTAAAATACCCTCCACACAAAGATCATATAGGCCTTGAGGGAAATTATTTCCCGCAGGTGATCCTTTGTGGAGTTACTGTTAAAGAAAGCAGTCGTCAATTTATTTATTTAATAATGAAATTTTTATTTTCTTCAATCATGAATATTGAGAAAACCTTATTTTAACATATATATTTTGCCAAAAATATTTTCTAAAACATTGTTGCATTTTTGGAACGAATAATGGTATTTTGTCTTTTTTTAAAAGAATGAAATATTTCTCTTAAAAAATTTTCAATGTCCATCCATTGACACATCATACAAAGTGGGTCAATTGCAATTGAGCTTTCCAAGAGTAATTTTTACCAAGGCGTTCGTTCAGTTTCGAAAACGGAAAACATAAATTGAAATCTCACCCATAAATAATATTTAACACTAGCTTTCAAATAAGGCCTTTATTTGCCATCGTTTGTCTTTGCGCATAGCAATGAATCTTTATTACAGAGGTGTGATTCAAAGGCGTGAACGCAAATCATAATAGTAATCATTCTAAGCTGTCGGCGAAGGAAATTTCAGGAAACGACGAAGCTGAAACAAAAAAAAAATAATGACGAGTAGAAAGTTTGCGTTCGAATTGCGGAAATCTATTTTTACTTTGCGTTAGGCAAGTTTTTCGTAACAATTCAACTTTTTTCGTGTAAAAGTTGTTCAAATATTGATGTGGTTTTTTGGCTTAAATTCGAGGGTTTCTAACCTTTGTACTTACCAGACAATCTCATGTGTGTTGTGAACAGTGTGTGTTAAATCAAACAAAAGAATTAGCAAAGTATAAAAGTTTATTGTTGGAAGTTACGGCTTTACGTATAATTATAAGACTTCTGAATTTAATTACTACGAAAAAATCTAAAAGGGATTTCTTCTCACTGGAGGTTCCCGTGCTGAGGTGGACTAGGCTTTTCAGTTTTAACCTCTGGAACGCCGAGCTCCCGCGGCCTAATATTTCTGTAGTGTGCCGTAGGTAAAATTTTGTTCGCACCCTATTTTGCTTACATACCTTGACGGCCTCCATGGTCGAGGGGTAAGGCTCTCGACTATGAATCTAAAGGTCGCGGGTTATAATCTCGGCGTGCGCGATTAGATTTTATTTAATTAATTTGTGTTGTTTCACAATTAATTCATTTAAAAATAATATATTGTATATTAGCGCACGTTCCAGAGTGGAAGATACTCTCAGTATCGCCCTGGTGAAAGACCACCATTCAGAATTAAAACGTTGCTTGACATGGCTTTCAGCCGTGTTTGGTGACCAGATTTGAATAACCAGATATTTCCCCAACTTCCGGTTCCCCTTCTCCTTCCTCTCCCCAATACCTTGAGCCTCACAACATTCTCCAATTGGGGATATCATAGTCTCACTGGCTCCAGACGGTTGGGAGCAATTGGGACTCTTGTGCGGTATTCATAAAAAAAAACAAAAATAAAGCATGTTTTTACGTATACGCGGGCGTTCAATGGAAACAATTGTTGCGTATCTAATGGGCAATCACGGCGAACTAGAATCTAAGCTCCTACGACGTTTTTTTTTCAAATCTCCCCTTCTTTGATTTCTTTGAGCCAGGTTTTGAATTGGTTTTTAAAGTCATTTCCATATTTATTTTTTTATTAGAGGTGGAAGTGAATTATAGAACTTAGTGGAGAGATATTCATAGTTCCTTTCTCTAAAATACAAGTATTTTTTGTTTGTCATATCTGAAATACCACATTGCAATATTAAAAGGAATCACATACCTAACTAAATTTACGAGAGCATTGTCTCTTGTAGAAGTTTAAATCGGGCGCCATGCTACTTACTATAAGAGTAAATATCAATTAAAGATAAAATAAGATGAACCGTAGAATTTATATCTAGTCTTCCGAATAAGCGCTGATTCAAGTTCCTGAGTCCACCATGTAAATTGATCAAAGTGTCATCACTCTTCAATGAAGATTTCATCAAGAAGAATTCATTTCTGAAGCTTCATCATCATCGTGGGGATGGTGTAGCTTAAATAGAAGTGTCGAACATAATAGTGTAGACCGGGGTAAGTAGTTAAACCGTTACAGGTTTTATTTATTTAAAAAATGCTTCGGTTATATATAAAAAAAAGATTTCATTAGAGTTCAATTGACTTCAGTTTCTTTTTAAAAAATTCAAATTTTCTTGATGGGTAGGATTTTCAACCAGATGGCTACAAGGGTATTGGTAACTATTCTATTGCAGATGCAATACATTTCTGTAAAGCCTCTGAATTCATTGACTGTACATAACATTATATTTATTTTTTGTGGTCCTGCCGCTGAGTTCTCCATTGCTATATCTCATTTTGTTAAATCTTGTTTAAACTCTAGAGCAAACTATGGAATTTTTATAAATATCATAAATACATGTACAGGCTCGAAACACATAGATAAATTTATACATTTTACAAGCAAGAAAAAGTATATCGACATCAGAATCTATAAAGCGTAGCAGAACGGCTATAAGAACAGAGTTGATACCTATAATAAATGGATTTCAAAATAGCATTAACAAAAATAAGATTTCAGAACAACATTTCGAGATTTGTCGAGGAAGTCGAGGAATTTCACGAGGAACGGAGGAAAAATAGATTTGTCAGTTATTTTCACCTGTTTAGAAAACAATTTTTAAAAAATAAATAAATTCCAATCTTGAAAGAGAAGCACATAATATAATTAAAAACACGCTTATTTCAAAAATATTTAATGTATTTTCATATTTATTCCCGTTGATTTTGAACCATGTGATCTTTGAATTACAGCCAATGCTATCACTGCTCTACAATAAAGCTTGTGATAATATCAAATAATTTTTACAAGCCCCTGAAATAAAAGGGTTTCGCTGACAAAATACACTGTGATATAATTTCCCTCAGTAAAAAGAAAACAAACAAAAAATCTGACCTACAGACCAAAGAAATGATGGATTCGAAGTAAAGAAAATCCTCCGGCCCATTACGCTCGGCTGGTGGTAAACGAGCTGTTGGCAGATCGGGTTGCCGCGTGTCACAGTAGGTAGATATATTGACCACGGTTTTGTTTGAACCCCTTGCCTTGCCTTGCTTTGGACGCAGTGGAGTAATTCGATCGAATAAAGGGTAACTATGGTATCCCGAGCAATCAATATATTGTTAAAGATACAGGAAAGGCAAAAAATCATTATTATATGTATATTTATTGAATAAAGTGAGTGAAATGACAATAACAGCTATTTTGGCGATGTATCTGTATGATACAATTTACTGTGACGGAGTTATTCAATTGAAAAATAATTTGAAGGCTCCAAAGAAGAAGGCTGTAACTCACTTTACGGAATTTTACAGGAGAGCCATTTCAATGTTTAAAATCTTGTTTATATTCTTAGGTGAGTATTTATTTTTTGTTGAATGTATATTTATTTTATAAAAAGAAAGACAAACGTTCTCAGTTTAGCAATAACCTGACAACGTTTGAAAATCTGCTACTACCATTTGTAACATAGCCTGCTTAATAATGTTAATGCTCGACTCTATTTCAAGATTCGTGGTTGAGTCTGATGGATGTAGCACTGGGAAGTGGGAAGTATATTATGATACATAAAATAAAACCCTATTTAAAGGAAAAACATAATGTTTATTGGCTCATGTGCCAGATTGTAAAGTTAAAGTAAAAAAAAAAGAGTAGAGAGGAGGATTACTTTAAAACGAAAAGAATACAATGATAAAGAATGGCTCTTGTGGTCGGATTCTCATCCTCAGCATCAGGGAGGGCCGCTATAGTCTAGGACGACTCTCGGCAGCGCCATCAGCCACAGCATCTTCCGTGGAGTCCAGACAGGGGAGGATGCTACCTTTTTGTCCCGTATGGTCATCGATATAGCCCGTTCATCCTCAGCATGGATTTTTTCCCAACGCACCTGGCACGCGCGGTTGGATTTTATCACTCTACGAATTAGCCATCCGTAATTAAAACAACATGCCCACTTCGGGTAAATAGGGTGGACGCTCCCTGGCGTCAAACAAAACAGGAAAACTGATACATAAAACTCTCCTTCATTCACGTCGAGCTCCGTGGCCCGCTTCAGGTTACGTCTCCCGCCATCTTGCCTCCGCTTCTCCCTCTCTGTCGGATGTGTCATCCGTCGTCATGAAATCGTCATGAAATCTTGTCATAGAGAATCGTTGTGCTGCATTTATAACGGGGTCAATATTTACGTTAAGCATTACAGTAAGCGGAAGGTGTTGCTTGTGCAGTGATAGAGGACTGAGATAGTCGAAGAATTGGACTCCGGACGCCTGAGTGGCACGACCCTGATGCGATGCCAACTCAACCGCTGACCGGTCAAATACCACAGTATCCATTAAAAATGCGCCTTCTAACTTTTTTAGTAATTTGCTCAAAATGGCACTAATTTATGACTCCCAGAATGGAAGTTGGTCGAAAAGTTAATTTCTTGAGTTACTGCTGTATTTTTTTTTGAGCAGTCGATATTAAGAAATGATCTAGGTTGTTAATTGTTTTTGTGTTTAATTCGCAGAACTCCATTTTTAATTTTTATTTAATATAAAACAAATTTATTAATGTTATTATTAAGTTCTGCAAGTATTTTTAGTTTTTATTATTGTGACAGCTGTTTCGGCGTTCAATGCCAAAAACAAAAAAAAAATTGTATCTAACGAATGTTTTACTGTAGTCCTGACGAATGAAGGGTACTTCAGAAACCGGCCGATTATTATGTTAAATTGAAGTGTCTTAACATAAATTTACGTGTTGACATTATAATTATGGCAAGCCACAGATTAAATGCTTTTTACGAAAATGGGAAAATATTTATTTATGCGTCATTGGTTATTTCTAAGTCAAAACCTCCCATCATTGTGCAAACAAAAAATTGAGATCGTGTTATTTGAAATGGCTTTTCTGGATGAATATGACATGGGAACGCACGGGAAACATTACCCAAGGCAATTTATCTTTTCTTCAATCATTGTAGAAAATAATATTAACATAACCTAACTGAAAAATGAAAACGGAAAAAAAACGTCAGAAAATAAATAGATTTCAGTCGCATCTAGGAATCGAACCCAGGACCTTTGCCTATCCGGGGCAACCGCTTAACCAGCTTAGCTAATGACGCCATTTCAATTTATGTCATCTTCATCGATATCATATATCAAATTCAAGATTTGTCAATACTATTCTCCATTTTAATCGCATATTATTACTTTTAATCCAATATATGTCTCATATGAATAAAAAATCGGATATTAATCCGAGACACTGTCTAGTTTGCAATTGTGAACCTTGAGAACTTTGTAAACATTATAAAGATAGCTGCTAATAATATGGGATTAAAAATGGAGAATAGCATTGACAAATCTTGAATTTGAGTTATGATATCGATGAAGATGACATAAATTGAACTGGTCTCATTAGCTAAGTTGGTTAAGCGGTTGCCCCGGATAGGCAGAGGTCCTGGGTTCGAGTCCGAGATTCGACTGACATATTTTTATTTTCTTTCGTTTTTTTCCGTTTTCATGTTTCATTTAGGATATGTTAATATTATTTTCTACAATGATTAAATATTACAATGAGGTTTTTAAATCTATATAAAAATAATTAATAATTAAAAATTGAATATCTTTTCTTCAATTGACGTACATTAAACACTAAAGATCGTTATATCAAAATATGATGGCACACCCCCACCCATAATGAATACCAATTTGTGAGGGGAATATTTTTTACTTCGCGATTTTACCATCCAATATTAGACATTCCTCGACTGCATCTGGCAGTTTCAGTGGCAGACACTGACAGGCATCACTGGCCGTAATGAGCAGTTTTCCAGTTATCCCGCTGGAAAAAGTTTATAAAAAAGTCAACCAGAACTAATGCACCGTTACTCGAAAGCTAATAAACCAATCAAACCGGGCAGCGGGTCCAGCTTGGAAAAGAGAGCCCTCAAAGCCGCTTGCGACCCTTCAAAAATACCGCATGACGGGATGTAGATAGAAAGGCAGGGTTTGCCAACCCTTTTTGCCTTCCTTCTTTAATTCTTTCTTTCCTCATTATTTTAAAAATTCCTACTACCATAATTTTATGCAGAAAATGTTAACTAAACTAACTAACTAACCAGCACGTAGGCATAGAGGATGGACCGCCAAACAACTCGACCTTGGCATACATTCCTTACTTCATTCAAATTCATACATCGTCTCATACATTCTCTTTTATTATTCCGACTTCTGACGTGGCCCGATTCAAGTATTTGATTAACTTGATCGTGCCAAGTCTTCCTCGGGCGTCCCCTGCTTCTTCTTCCATTCACATTCGCATCATATATTATACTTACACTCCTTTCTTCTTTCATTCGCTCTACATGGCCAAACCATATAAGCGTCCCTTTCTTAATCTTCCTCACGACGCTTACAACAGCCTTGCGTTTACGAATCTGAATATTACAGAAAATATTATTTTTTCTATAATGGAGGACTTAGCTAGTAGAGGGATTAAACCCACGACGCTTGAGTGGGAACCCGACGCGTTTGTCAACTCAACTATTGACCGGTCAACTTGCTTTGTTGAAGGTCAAGCAGCTTTGAAAGTAGCATTATCTGTCACAATTCAGTGTTACAGATTTGAGATTCAAACAATTCGATACTTTATTTATCGCTTGAATCGTACATATAGTTTTATAGATTTTTAGATCCAAAACAAAGAATTTTACATGTTCACTGTGCTTAACTTTCCAGTTGCATAAGAGGGATAGTGAAAATCCCTTAACTTACTATCCCCCACGTTTTATTTTAAATAGAGACCTTACGGTTTTCGTATTGTTTATATTGCTACGAAACCTGTAACCACATAATCTACCACAAAAAATCTTAAGAGAAACGCCTGCGCAGCCTGTTTCATAAAAAACTTAATTTTTAATTTGAGGCCAAAATATTCACCTGAACCTAATGATTTTTTTTCATCAAAAAGTATAGTAAATATCTAGTACGGATAAGTATTTTATTTATTTTTGTTTTACCTTATGAAATATCGGCCATTAAATATATAGAGTTTTCGCGATTTTAGAGGCATCTTTAACAATTATTTAGGGGCTAACGGTGATTTAAAAAATAGTTTTAACCCATGTGCTTTGAAAATATAATGAAATATAAAATTTTTTAAATATTAAATAAGCATTTTGGAGTAGTTTAAATAAATTTAAAAACCACCGCTTTACGGTGGAACACAAATTTGCCATACAGAATTTAAAATATCGACCAAAAAAAACTTTTTTTTAAATGTTTTATTTTTATACATTTATTTTTGTAATCATACTTACGAGTTGTCACATAACAGAATCTCTCGATCCGTTTCGTAAGCACATTTGAATTTGCAATCTTAGTAAAGTTCATCAATAGATCTAATATATGAAATATCCCCGACTACCTCTACTCAGGGTAGATGGATGTATACGAAAAAATGATACATCCGTCTTTTAATCGTGTTGTCAGTTCGTTGATGGACGATTTTCGAAATTACCGCTTAGTTATCATTAATAAAAACAAATACATATAAATAGAAACAGGAATAGGGAATTCAAAATAAAAACAACTCTCTTTTGCCATATAAAAATACCTGGCAGTCAGGTCTATATTTTTATAGCTGCATTTAACCTTTAGAAAAGCTTTAACCTTTCTGTGGACGCCTTCAGATTATTAAAGGATAGAATGAATTTGAGTGATTTTAAATGATTTCAGTTTTATCAAAAAGCAAAAGGGAAATAAATAAGTAAGTAAATTGGAACGGAACCCGTTGTTGGTTGCAGAAGCTAGTGGCAGGGCGAAAGCTGGTGACAGTTAGGCTCCTCAGACTAGAATGAATGTCCCCTCTGTCTTTCCAACACCCCTTGCCGTCGCTTTACCCCCTCCCCTTACCATATGGAGCGGCTAGCAGAAATACTTATCATAGAAAACTAAGGTTTATTTATGGTTAATTCCAGGTCTGCGGTTTGTCAACCTTAGTTGTTAGGGACTTGCTTCATAACAGAGTACATAGCAAATGTTACATATTTTTTAAAAAGTACGATAAACCCGCAAATAATTTTCTAAGCTGCCTCTAAAATAATGAAAATTGATTTGTTTTTCATGGCACATACTTAAAAAAAAAAAAAAAATAGATAAAATACTTCCCATCCGTACTAGGTATTTATTAAACCTTTAATTAAAAAAAAAAAGCAGATCATTCCGTTTGGATGGGTATTTTGGCCTCCAATCCAAAATTCAGTTTTTTATGAAACAGGCACTTCAGCCGTTCCACTTAAGGTAATTGACCGCCGGACCGCCAACAGGTAGCAATTGATCTTGCCAGCGTTAATTCAGCAGATTCCGAGCCCACGTTCGTTGATGTATGTAGAGCTTTTTTTTTTGAAATAAATTTAAATTAGATCATTTATTCTTAATACCAATAATTCAAGTATAGATTTAAATGCCACTATTACTTAGGTTTTAACAGTAATTTTATAAGTATTGTATGTGATCAAATCGATAGTAAAATACGATGGATATAACCAAGGAAAGTTATTTCCATATGCATAGACGACGTTTTTTTTACGAAACAAGCTATTGGCAAAACTACTTATTCTCTCGCGAATAACATTACCGTGAGTATTATGTGTTTCACTCATTTAATGTACCCTTGAAGGGATCTATAAAATAATAGAATCATTTGTAAGTAGTTCTAAAAAGTCTTTTTTTTTAAAACATGAAGGTAAATATTGAAAAATATTATAATAAAAAAAGAAGAAAAAAACCTTGTAAGAAAAAAATGAAACCCATAATAAAGCGATGATCGTAAACCGCAGACTGGCAACCGCTCTCGTACCTATAGGGAATGAAGTAAATATGTAGTCTATTTAATATATAAAATGTTTATTGAGCCGTATAAATTTTTACGCGGCTTCAAGGGTTGTAAAATTCAAAATAAACAAAAGAGATAGGGTTGTACTTAAACAGAGGGATTCCAAAATTCTTTCTCGGGGGTGTTTTGCACTGGTTTAATCAGCACAAAGACTGAAGTTTACGATGGATATAAGAACCATCTAGTCTGATTACTAACATTGTAAAGACATTTATTTATGGCACTGTTTATTGTTTCAATATGGCCTTTGCCATCTTATTTAAGATAATCAATTAGGGACGGTTTTGAAGATTAATTCAAATAAACCCTAAAGTAGAATTCTGTTATTTTCTGTTTTTGCTTCGTTTTTTTTGTAAATTTAAAATAAATCAAACTTAATAATGTCATTGGTTTTGGATGCCGAAATAGCTATCACAATAATAACACAACCAAAATTCACGCAGAACTTTATAACAACATTATTTAAATTAATTTCTTTGAAATTATTTAAAAATAAATGGAGTTCTACGAATTACACATAATAAAAATAAATCATCTTTTGTTATTTGATCCTGAGATGTGAAAATCAAACTATGTAAGTTTTATATATAATATATTGCTCAGTTTTATATACGGGTACAATGATGTTTGGGTTGTTTAACTTCCGTAAATTTTAAAAATAATAACGATATCCTCACTGCGATTTCTCGTACTGAGGATTTCATTTACAATATATTTATTTTTTTAATTATTTTAAATTAAAAAAATTAAAAAAGATAGGCCTGAGGTCCTGGGTTCGAGTCCCAGATGCGAGTGAAAACTTTTTATTATCTGTCGTTTTTTCCGTTTTCGTGTTTCATTAAGGTTATGTTAATATATTATTTGATGGCCTCCATGGTCGAGGGATTAGGCTCTCGATTACGAATCCGAAGGTCGTGGGTTCAAATCCCTGCGTGCGCAAGTATATTTTATTTAATTAATTTGTGTTATTTCACAATTAATTAATTAAAAATAATAGATGGTATATTTGCGCACGTCCATGGGTGGAAGATAATCTCAGTATCGCCCTGGTGAAAGACCACCATTCAGAATTGAAACGTTACTTGAAATGGCTTTTAGCCGTGTTTGGTGACCAGATCTGAATAGCCAGCTATTTCCCCACCTTACTCTTCCCCTTCTCCTTCCCCTCCCCCAATACCTTCATCCTCACAACATTCCCCAATTGGGGATGCCATAGTCTCACTGGCTACAGACGGTTGGGTGCAGTTGGGACTCTTGTGCGGTATTCATATAAAAAAAATATATATATATATATATTATTTTCTACAATGATTAAATATTAGAATGAGGTTTTAAATCTCAATAAAAATATTTAACAATTAAAAATTGACAATATTAGAATTGAATTTCTGCGGAACACCCCAAACCAAGAATCGGCATATTCCACAAATATATTCTCGTCGCTAGGAACTTGTCGAAATCTTGACCACAGTCTGGCCAGAAATTCAATTACAATATCCCCAACAACGGAGTTGGCAGTAATTACCCCACAGTACACACAGTTCCTCTGGCGCTTACGAAACACACGCTCGAAACAACAAATTACACATCCAAGAGACGAGAACTAACTACGCGAGACAATAATTTATCCCAGGAACTTACAACAGGGATAACAAAATAGAAAAAAAATTTCACAGTACTTGATACAATTTTTCTTTAACTTATCATAGAGTAAAATTAAATTTTATTTTGTTTTTTACGCCCCAAACATAATGTACGTCATGGAATCATGAAACGACCTTATTTAACCTTTATTTGTATTTACTTAACCTTCAAGCAGTCGCGCGGCGTTGAAAAAACCGTACACGTCCCTGTCCCCGTGTTGCGGGGTAGTCGTGCATCGTAGCTTTGCCGGGCAACCAAAGATAGATATTTATTTTTATTTTATTTATTAGTAGGTACATCTATCCAAAATTTGTTTACACTTTTTTTATACTGTGCCTCACTAGGGATATTCTGTATTGAGATAGGCAAACTTGCAAATGTTATAATATCAATTATTAATGTAGACAATAACATTAATTTGTATAATTATCAGAAATATTTAGAAGAGCAAATTAAGAATAATCGTAACATTATGGACAAATAAAAGCTATTGGAAATTTAGAAACACTCGGAATTAGATAAGGTTAGTGTCGGTTGAGTTCACTGTTTGTAACGGAATAATGTACATACAATTCATTCTTTTCATATCTACTTCCGCATTATGCGTGGGATTAAAAGTTCAGGAGAGCGAAAAATGCCTAATCGACTTAATGCGCCTAGCTTAGCTACCACACAAGAAAAAGCACACGAACCAGAGGATATACATCGAATAGATCTTACAATATTGTGCTGCTGAAAATGAGGCAGTTGTAAACCCACTGTGAACCCTGCACAAGGAATATTTGTCGTGATCACACGACATTCATTTGCAACGATTGTGATTGCAGATAATGAATGTGTAGAATAATTTAAAGAGCATCATATTAATAAGCAGATATGATTGATAGTTAAAAAAAATGAAAATTCATCTTGAATAAATGATTTCGCATAAAATGTTTAATTATTTCGGATAAAATTAGCTATAATATTCCGTAGGTCGATTAGGTTACGCGTGAGCTCTTTTGTTATAAAAGCTCGCGCGCCCGCTTAAAGGTTAAAAGTATATTTAAAAAAAAGTGCAAACTGCCCAAGAGAAACAGTCCATTTCCTCACCTTCATCTTCCCCTTCTCCTTCTCCTCCCCAATACCTTCAACCTCACAACATTCCCCAATTGGGGATGCCATAGTCTCACTGGCTCCAGACGGTTGCGAGCAGTCTGGACTCTTGCACTTAAAAAAAAGCCCGTGGGACTTGTGACATCCGCATTCGGGGTATAATGCGATATTAAATGAAGTGTGGAGGGAAATTAGATGAGAAAGAGAAAGATTAGTAAGTACATATCTGGCTATTTAGATCTGATTGCTAAATACAGTTAAAATCATTTCAAGTAATGTTTAGATTTTAAATTGTGGTCTTTCACCAGGGTGATAGTGAGGATATCTATCACTCTGAAATGATATTATTTACCGTTCGTCAAAATTTTGAACAAACCAATCCACTATTAAACCGTTAATCATTGTAGAAAATAATGTTACCATAACCTAAATGAAACATGAAAATGGAAAAAAAACGACAGAACACAAAAATATTTCAATCGCATCTGGGACTCGAACCCAGGACCTCTACCTATCCGGGGCAACCACTTAACCAATTTAGATGAGTTGGTTAATCGTTTCCTTAGGTTGTGTTAATATTATTTTCTACAATGATAAATAATAAAATGAGGTTTTTAAATCTCAATAAAAATAATTAATAATTAAAAATTGAATTCACTATTATCGTAAACCATTATTTAGCCTTTCCTAGCCATTATTGAAATGAATGACCAATACAATGTTGAATTTTTATGGAAATTTAGTATCAACTTCTAATACTCGTAGTGGGTACTTGTGCATTTTTTAAAAGATTTAATACAATTTTTTAGGTTACAGTATTTATTTCCGTTGTGCGTAAATTTCCGTCAACGAGCAAACTAAAGAAAACAAACGAGCTCACGCTATCGCGTTAGGTGTAATGATCATGACATCATTGGAAAACACGTATTTACTATGTTCACTAATTCACTCATAATTTGTAAACTTCCGAATGTACGTAAATACACAACTTTTTAATTATCTTTAGCTTTTACATGTCAGAAACGTCGTATCATAATGCTTCCAGTAGGGAATACTGTTGTCATTCTTAATTATAATCATATTATACGTATGCTTTTACTTAGATACATTTCCAGGTTCGAATTACCTGAGAATATTTTACTTCCTCCTTATTTCAATATTATCAAAAAAATGCATAATCCGTTTTACTTATTAGATTCTTACGCACCGGTTCAGCGTTGATATAAATAATGATAATTGGATTACTTGTATAGCGCCGTTTTTGTCCTCAAGGGCGCTGTACAAATCTTAATTCCTATTCTTTATCTAATTATGCACAAACAGATTCAGAAAAACATACTTACCTGGCAGGTCGCCTTACACGAACACAGTTTTATTAGAAAATTAAAGTATAGGGATGATATTTTTACCGTTGCTATTTGATCCTACTTTTATATTTTTCTATTGATGTTGTTACATTTATTAGAAGATTGGTGGCACAAGAAGAGTTGGCATTTATTTGAAATACTTTTAATTTTTAAGACCTGAAAATGTTTATGAAATGACCTTAAAAAGCTTAAGAAGCTTCTAATGAATATTACCATTTTTTATTTATTTTTTACACTTTTGGTTATTTACAGTGTTGCGAGCTTTTGTGCACCGATGTGTGAATTTTTTAAACTTTTATATAAATGACTTTACGTGAGCACCGACCGGCTAGTCTAGCTATGCAATTTACGCGTGAATTTATTCAATTTATGGATATGATTGTCTGAAAAGATGGGTTTTAAGTTTAGTTCTGAATTCTGTCGAGTCTTTGATAATTCTTAAGTCATGCGGTAGTTCATTCCAGGCTTAAGGTCCTGATACTCCGAAAGCACGATCACCGCACTTAGTATTAGGTGTGCGCTTTGGTTCCTGCAACCTTCCGATAGCTGATGACGCTGCTGACCTAAGGGTGGACTGCCGTGAATTGGTATTTCCAAGCCGGTCTTAAAGGCGGGCACTCACAAATACAAACTTTGTAGTCTGCTAACGCAATAAATACTACGACCGATATATCTATAAATTCTACACGGGTAGTTAGAAAAATGCGTAGGGTTTCCATTGACATACATACGTACTGGAATTTCAGGTAAAATGCTCGAAAATGCCTTCACTGGTTTTTCAAATAGCACACGTTTTCAAATATTTTGGTATGTATTTCAAAGAATTTAAACATAACGGCTTGAGAATTTTCGTTATTAGAAACCTTAGAAGTTACCTTAGAAGTTGTCCAAAGAAGCGAAGCTAGCAGTCCACAATGGAGTGCTGATACCAACTCTGATGTATGGCGGTGAGGCATGGAACTGGCAGAGGAAGGATGAAAGTAGACTGAATGCTGTAGAAATGAGATCTCTGAGACGAATGTGTGGTAAAACCATGTATGATCGTGTGAAAAATGTTGAGATTCGTAAAGAATGCAAGGCTGATGTAAGCGTAGTGAGCAAGATTAAGAAAGGGACGCTTAGATGGTTTGGGCATGTAGAGCGAATGAATGAAGAAAGGAGTGTAAGGAGAATATATGACGCGAATGTGAATGGAAGAAGAAGCCGGGGACGTCCAAGGAAGACGTGGCACGATCAAGTGAATCAAATACTTGAGTCGGGCCATGTCAGAAGTCGGAATAACAGAAGAGAATGTATGAGACGTTGTATGAAAGTGAATGAAGCAAGTGTATGCCAAGATCGAGTTGTTTGGCGGTCCGTCCTCTCTGCCTACCCCTGCGGGGAAACGGCGTGATGGTTAGTTAGTTAGTTAGTTAGTTAGAAGTTACCTTAACTACCCACATATAGCTTACAGATAAATTATTTGTTGTGTTGCCTTGCGTTAGCAACCTGCAAAGTAATGTCTAACGCCTTATTCAGATGCTCGGCAAACCCGGCTTAAAATCATTTTAACTTTGCCTACGCCGCCGTGGTAATAAGTCTTGTTTTCACTATTTCGACCTTACGCGCAGCGTAATATTATTTGAGTAAGGGAGATCGAGGATAAGTAATATATTTCCTCAAAGATTATACCCCCGTAATAATATTTCTCCAACTAAGGGAAATGTCAAAAACAATTTGTTTTCTGTATTTTGTTGAAAGGTTTTTTCAGACATATTCCTCAGCAGTATTCTTTTTTCTTTAGATTATCATTTTAAATGTAAAATTCTTTGTTTCCACCTTTGGGTTCCGAAATTATTATTATTTCTTAACATTAATTATTGGAATTCAAATTTAATCAGTTTGAATAATACATTTATAGTAGCTTTAAAGGTAATTCACAATTTTTGATATTTAAGGCTTGAAAAATATTTTCATCATATAAAATGTTATTTTTAAAGCTACAAACATTATATTTATCCATTACATGTTTTCCATTAAAATGGCGTAGAAATGTACAAGAATTAGTTACGTACCCCCTACAAAGAAATTGACTATTCAGAATACAACATATGGTTTTTCACGTGGAATGCGAATAAATTGTATATATTATATGATAAATCTATGAAAGCAAAAAATAATTCTTCAACGATTTAAATGTGACATTTTATTAAAAATCACCAATCATCATAACACAGCAGAATCACGTTATGTATAAGTTATGATAATATTACATAAATGTTTCTTTACACCGCATTTATTTACTTATTTGATTAAATGCCCATCTGGGCTTTTACGTAGATTTTAGAAAATGATATAAAAAGCTATCATAAATTACAAACACATAATATTTACAATACATTTTTTTTCTTAATCAACATGTAATGTACCTCTTACAATATATATACGTGTATCATATAATATTTTTCTTGAATAATATAATAAATGTACACTCATCTTCCACCCGCAAGCAAATGCTTCTAATGAAAGAGTAGCATAAAATCTGTAATATAAAACAGAGAGCATAATTAATAAATGGATCTAATAAAAAAATAAAAAAAATAAATAAAAAATCAATTGACCTAAATTATAGAGAAAAAAACGCTGTTGATGTTCGCTTACAAGTTTTTTTCCTAGTGTACAGCGGAAAATCTTGCTTAGAAAATATATCAGAATACGAGTAGAGATTGCCTCATCAGTAATCTCCATTTAAAAGTTAGTACATAACTTATAAAACTTTCAAATAAAATAAAGTTTATATAAAAGTCGATAAAATATTGTTTTGAGTCATCCACGATATTAAAATATTAGCAAAGAGCTCTAAAAATATTCTAAATATTTGGTAATACAGCAAAACACAGATTTATGCCGATGTGGGATAAAAACAGATTATTCTCGATGCCAGTGGCTTTTCGATAAATTTTCGAAATACAAGTTTTTTTTAAGGTTGTAGCTGAAGTTGGTTTAATCTAATAAACCTGCTATTATACAATAGGAAAACCAGATTTTTACAAAATCTACCCAATTACCATATTAGGCAAAACTACATTCATATAAGACTTTCATTAGACTTCATAATGTGCTAAAACATAAGCTTTATAATTTGAAAAAACGACAAAATAATTATTTTCTTATTCTTTCAGAAGATAGTTTATTCCGATTCAATGAAAGTAGGTTCTATTTCATATGCATGAAAATATAAAACAAATCAGTTTTAATCATTGAAGAAGATAATGCCAACAACTCTTCAGTACAGAGAAAACGTAAAGGAAATAGTCGCAACTGGAGCTTGAACCCAGTTCCTCGGACCTACCTAATTACATTCGGCCATTTTCATCGATCTCATATTCCAAATTTGAATAAAGTTCTAATACTAGCCTCTATTACTTCCCATATTTTTTGTATGCCACCTTTTTGTTATAATTTGCAAAGTTCTACCCGAATATATTTGCAACCTAGATGGTGTCTCGGATAAACCTATTCGATTTATTTATGAGGGACTGACTTTCTATAAGTGTAGAATGAATATTAAGTTTTATTTTGTTTCACTTTATTGTTAAATTTTATTGTACTTTCATGCATTTTTAATTTGTAGTCGCTAATCTACTGCAAGTAGCCTATCAGGAAGAGTTTGTTTCAACAATTTATTTTTATAAAACAACAATGCATAAAAATAATCATACACATAGTAGCGCTATAATAGAACATTATAGGTACATGCATTATTGTTATCAATGTACATAAGTTGAAGAAAAAATAAAACAGTAGAACAGCTTTGTTATAGAATAATCTATGATCTGAGGTGATGACTCCAATTACATAATAGCAATGTAATCATATTACAAAAATATCAAAATGTCAGCAAGTATCACACAGCAAGTATGTTATAAAAGGGTTATGATACTGTGCCCGTCGCACTAGGAGAACCTGTGCTGAGAGCAGGTAAAGTTTACAATTCACAATTTACAGTTTACAAAGTTTATAAAGTTTACAAAGTTTATAAAGTTTACAAAGTTTACAAAGTTCACAATTAACAATATAATGTTGAGACATATTAAAAATAGTAGTACAGTTTTTTGCAGTGATAATAAACTTTTAATAAAATAGTAGCACTTAAATAATTTTAAAGATACCCGCGGATAACAAGGAGATATACTCTTACAATCAACGAGACCACCATATTTGTTTAAAATAGAAGATAAGAAAGAGCAAAATAGAATCAACACAACAGATAGAGAGGAGATATACAATCAATGATATCAACATATTTGTTTAAAATAGAAGATAAGAAAGAGCAAAATAGAATCAACACAACAGATAGAGAGGAGATATACAATCAATGATATCACCATATTTGTTTAAAAGAGACCACCAGAAAGAGCAAAATAACATCAATACAACAGATAGCAAGGAGATATATTGTAACGTAAATACTGACCCCGCTTATAAAGGCATCACTTATATTGTCTACGGAAGAGATTCCAGGAAATATCTATGGGAGACATCCGAAGGAAGGAAGGAAGAGCGAAGACAAGATGGCCTCAGACGTGACTTGACACGGCGGACAGAGCCGGTAGTTTTTGGGAAGGAGTGTTATGTTTTTTAATTGTGCTGTATTATACATCTGCGCCAACGAGCGTTTTCAACAACCATATACCCGATGTGGGTAGGAAGTCAAATTAATTATGGATGTTGACTTGGAGGGACAATAATCCATCTACGCGTGCAGGAGCGCTGGATTAGAAATGTAACCGTGCCAATGATGACCGAGTAATAACGTCGGAGCGAAAGGTACCATCTTCTTGTATTTAATGGATTCCACGGATGAGGTTTGCCGTGGCGGATAGCGCGGCCGTGAGACGTCCCAGATCTCGCGGATGGCGTATTGAGGAATCTGTAATCATCGGGACAAGCGTGGACCTCCCTGGTGTAGAAGTCGAGATGCCGTCTACAAAAGCCATCCTAATTAATTATATATATTTCGTTGTAGAACTAAACCTCCTCTCTATTTTGTAAGGTAACGACAACGTTACACGTCGTGCATCAATTAAACCTCATGATTTATAAACAACAGGGTTTCATTTCTGTATCTTAAATACATTCCACTTCCCGAGCTGCATACATCGATCCCACCCACGAATACTGAGATAAGAGTCGAGCATCTAAACATAGTAGGGTTATGTTTGATTACGTTGTATTTTTAGCGACCCTTGGGTCGTCACGCTACAATATGATCAACGATATCACCATATTTGTTTAAAAGAGAACATAAGAAAGAGCAAAATAACATCAATACAACAGATATCAAGGAGATATACAATCAACGATATCACCCTATTTTTTTAAAAGATAACATAAGAAAGAGCAAAATGGCATCAATACAATAGAGAGCAAGGAGATATATAATCAAGGAGATCAACATATTTATTTGAAAGACAACATAAGAAAGAGCAAAATAGCATCAATACAACAGATATCAAGAAGATAAACAATCAAGGAGATCATAATTGTTTAAAAGGTCACTACCCAAAAGTCAATACTTTAAAATCCGTGAGAATTTCGTCATAGAGCAACTGTTTTTAAATTCGTATGGCAAATTGTTAAATATTTATTATATAATGTATTCGGGGGTTCGTTGACCGTATTAACCCAGTAATTAAAATAATATTATAGGTGGAAGAAAATAATGACACAAATAACGAAAATTCGATATGTTTTCGATGGTAAATAAATAAATCTCTTAAACCTTTTTCGCTCTACACGGGATTTACCCTTTTTGTATTGCCAGCCCTGCATAAATAAAATGAGGCTATCGATCCAGAAACAGAATATGTTATAATTCCACACATAAATTACACTGGCAATTTGGCTCTAGTCTCCTTAAAATTAGCTACCATTGTTCAGGATGGCATACACAAAGGTTGTAGGCGATTAATATGGTAAGCGAGGGTATTATGAAAATATTTGAAAATATAACACTTTGAAACCATTTTAACCGTTGGTAATGCAAATAAACATTTAAAAATCACAATGCTACATGAATTCTGTAATTGTAGGGTGAAAATGAAAAAGGTGCTATGCTCGTTTCTGTTTGTATGTTTTTAAAAACAGATCTCAGTACATTAGACAATGTCAGAAAATACTATATCTGAAATCAAACTGATAATTTTTTCTTTGCAAATTACGTAACTTCCTGGTTCCATGATCGTTTCTTAGGCTGTTTTTAATATCGATAAGTTCAATCTATGGAACAAACAATATACGGACTGTGGACTTGAGGTGAACTATCACAAAACTGCGTTATATAAATGAACTGTTATTATTTTTGTTGATAACTTAAAACCTTTAAAAATAAATATTTCACCCGCAGAGCAAATAATACATAGAGATGCCCTAACACCAGTGGCGTGCGTTGCTCCTTGAACAAGGGTAGGCCGTAGCTTTGCAGGTATAGATAATCACTATTCATCAAGGTTTATTAAAGGTAAAAGATGTTAAAACTCTAAGGAACTTAAAAAAAAACATTAATATTAATAAATGAATTGATTAGTATACTTTGTATTCACCACTTTATTAATATAAAGATATCTACATGTTGAGAAAATGATGCATTCTTCATCAGGAGTAATAATAAAAATGATAATGTCAAGTATAGAAAAATTATAAAAAATTATAACACAATAGACAATTCACAAAAATAAACAAAAAATGATTAAAGTAGGTAAGTAATTAATCAAAAATGTTATATTATAAAATATAGAATAAGAAATTTACATTATTATTAATATTATTGTGAAAATAAATTAAAAATAGATAGCTATTTTTTTAAATTATTTAAATATTTATTAAAATTTAATTCACTATCAACGTCTTTTCTGATTTCTAAAATTTCAAATTTATCTAATTGTAAACCGGTTGTAATTGTAGGTAAAACTTTTAAACCTTTATTTATATCAAACGAATGATTGGTTTCTAAAATAGGATTTGAAAATTCAGAATAGTTGTTATTATTTAAACACCTTAGGTGTTCCTCTAATACTGAAATTTATTTGTAAGACAGTATTTTTTTTTAATATAAATTGAACCGAGTTAGATTGCAACTAACGAGACGAAAATAAAAATAAAAATAGATTTTTTTTTATCATGAATCGATTTATGGAATAAGACTTTTTTCACATTGTTTTTTGTTAAAATCTTAGTTTATTTTAGACTCTATTTTCGTAGCGTAGGCACAGCTTTTCAGCCTCTATGTACTGCACGCCACTGCCTAACATGCAGGAGGCAGCAATCGTAATAAGAAGGGAGCGAGGGGTGACCTAAGCGTGCCGCCAATTTAGGTAAATAGAAAATAAGTAAAAAGTTTCGGCTTGTTTACAAAAACAGAATATTTTGTTTCACCCCTTTGTAATTGTTTTATTATTTGCTTGCCGCAGTCAATATTACGCGAATAATCGTGGACGGTAGTCTACTAGGCTGGTGGCAAAATGGATGTCACGCAACTTTTGCCTAGAGGCAATAGAAATTGTACTTAAGGGTAGGTCTATCCATCGTCAGTGATTTCACCACATTAATCCTCTGGATGCAAGAAAAAAATCTTCTTTGTTCACTATTTTTTTCCACATTTCGCGCAATGCAAGTCGTGGAAATAGTTTATGACAATGAAGCATAGGTTAACAATTTTCTAAACACGAGGAAATAAAAATGTATCACTTTCAATTTATTACGTCCATAGCAATAATTTTAAACAAGTGCATTTTCTTTTCCAAAAGACATTCTTAAAAAGATGTTAGAAATCTCAGACGATACTAATTTGTATTATTAAACGAACACACAAAATACAAATAATGAAAAGCATTTTGCCTGCGGCGCTTCTCTAAAGTAATGAATCAGTTTATTTTAACTACTGCTTATTAATATCTCGACATGTTCAGATCGATGGTCCCTTCATCAGGATACAATCTATTATATAACGAAGAATGTCCATGGCGGGCGGTGTGTGTTTGTTTTATATAAAAATCTACAGTTTTATTCATAACTTGATGAAATTTTGCAACACTGGACCTACAAAACAAGAGGAAGGTCACTGTCAGCGAGAGATTTCAAAAAATCATCCACATCCCCTTTTACCACCCTTTAAGCCAAATTTTGGTACTTCTTGATGTATTTTTTCACGCTTAACATTTAAAATGAGAGAGACATTTCTGAGTAGGGGTGGCGAGTAGGAGTAGAAGTAGGGGTTGGAGTACGGGTAGGGTTTCGGATTATAAAATTTTAGTCTACTTTCTTCTAGGTTGAAAAATAATTTAGAAAGTTGCTACTTACAAAAGGTTTCGATTATTTATAATATTTAATTTATTTTTAACGCTTTTTCATATTTCTACAATTTCTAACTAGTCTAACTGTAAACTCCTGATATTTGTACGTGAATTTTCTAAACCTCTATTTACATTAAAATAATGATCTATTTCCAAAAGGCGATTGGGAAATTCAGAATTGTTACTGTTATTTAAATCATCTGGTGCTCTTTAAATCTGGTGTCAAAACATTCAGGAGTTTTCCCAAATAAAACAATTGCAATCATTGACGGTCGTCACAACATAATGCTAAAAAAGTGGTGCAAAAAAGTAACTTGCTATTTTAATTTTTAATTTTTAATTTTTAATTTTTAATTTTTAATTTTTAATTTTTAATTTTTAATTTTTAATTTTTAATTTTTAATTTTTAATTTTAAATTTTTATTTTTATTTTTTATTTTTTAATTTTTAATTTTTATTTTTTAAAATTTTTTTTAATTTAATTTTACATCAGAAAAAAAATACAACTCAAAAAGTCCCGATAAACTACTTTTTTGTACTTTGTCTAACGGGAGCTTGTTATCAAAGACATAATTCTTCTTTCTTCTTCTTCTTCTTTCAAAATAAAGGGTTCTTTCAATTAAGGCAAATAAAAGCAGTACGGAGAAACCTGCCAACAGAGGCAACTAAACTGCTTGTCAATTCGTACGTTGTGTCACGTCTAGATTACTGCAATGGAATATATGCTGAATAAGTCTCCCCAAATTAACAAATTGCAATCAGTTTTCAACGCTGCAGCAAGACTAATCACCGGCGTATCTAAATATTCTCACATTCAGAGCATCTCAAAAATCTGCACTGGCTCAAATGTCCTGAAAGAATCCAGTTCGAGCTCTGCTGGATGGTATTTAAGTCACTTAACGGAATGGCTCCGGCTTACTTATCAGAACTGTGTATTCCTGAAAATACCAATTCACGGCAGTCCACCCTTAAGTCAGCAGCGTCATCAGCTATCGGGAGGTTGAAGGAAACAAAGCGCACACCTATAATTAAGTTCGGTGATCGTGCTTTCGGAGTGTCAGAACCTAAAGCCTGGAATGAACTGCCGCATGACTCAAGAATTATCAAAGACTCAACAGAATTCAGAACTAAACTTAAAACACATCTTTTCAGACAATCGTATCCATAAATTCACCTGTAAATTGCTTAGCTAGGCTGGCCGGTTAGTACTTACCTAAAGTCATTAAATAAAATAAAAATATAATTAAAAATTCACGCATCGGTGCGCAAATGCGTCCACAGTCCGCAACACTGTAAACATCCAAAGTGTAAAATAAAAAAATAAAAAATAAAGAAATAAAAACGTTAATATTTATTAAAAGCTTCTTACGCCGAGTAAAGTAATTTTATAGATATTTTCGAGTCCTAAAATTCATTTTATGAATACTTTTCAGTCCTAAAAATTAATACCAATAATTCAATAAATACCAACTCTTCTTGTGCCACTGATCATCTAATAAATGTAACATCAATAGAAAAGGAGAAACAAATAACCATGTAAAACTATCATCTCTATAATTAAATTAAATTTTTCTAAAACTGTGTTCATCTGAAGCGACCTGCCAGGTAAGTATGTTTTTCTGTATCTGTCTGTACATAATTAGTTAAAAAATATTTGTACAGCGCCCTTGAGGTGATTTTTCACAAAAACGGCGCTATACAAGTCATCCAACTATTATTATTATTATAAAATTTACAGACAAGATTAGAAAATATGTAAAATAAAAACATAAAAAAAAATAAAATAAAATAAAAACATACAAGTAACAAGCTTAAAACATAAATATTTATAAAGAGTAAATATAAAACAATTCCAGACAAAAGTTAAGTTAGGCTTGGAAAGGAAGTTGATCAAACAAGTCTAAACCAGGAATTAGTCTCAGGTTCTAATTCACAAAGTTAAAAAAAAACCTAAAAATAAAGTAAAAAAAGAAACCGGTCGAATTTAGTTTTATATATATAAATAAAATAGAGTGGCTTAAAACAAAAACATTTTTCATTTAAATTATAATGTCAAGCCACAAAATGATTGCTTCCATCGATAAATTAAAAAAAAAAATTCATGTAAAATTTCGTAACAAATTACAAAAATGGTCATCAGAATGTATGTAAAAATACACGTGCCTCTTTAACATCACATTAAAATAAGATCTTCAAAAGGTACCAATTTGTTTATTTAACGAAATCTGCATAAACGTAGCATAGTCTTTTTTATTCAATTTTAATGGGGTGGCTATCCATAAACTCATTATGAATTCCCCAGTTAACTAAGTGGGTTAATAAATAGGTTGTTTTAATAATGTATAGGTACTGTGTGCTGTACATTTTGACCGTAAAGTTTCCTTACTATATTAAGTAAATTTTACTGAAGGTGTTTCCAAACTGATTGTTGAGGAAGCAGGGATTTTTCCTGCATAATTATACTAACTTGAATTAAAATCTATAATTAAACTCGGTTTAAACATACCTAATCAAACTGGAATAAAATAAATATTTACACGTATTGGCAAATTCCACATTACGTTATATCCCGTCAGTATTTGGAAATGTTTGTATTTTACTGCAAAATCCGCAAAGCATTTAGATTAAATTAAATTTGTACCCTCACAGATATTGCGAGAAGGATACGTTCAAATTCAACTCGTTGATAAAGTTCAGTACTGAAATAAGACAAAGGATTTAAGTAAGAATGCTTTCAGCTCAGCGAAGGATTTCCCTCTGTTATGGAATGAACACTCGAGTGAAAATTGAAGAAATTTAGAGAAAACAATCATGAAAAATTACACTGTGCACCATAGGGATTTAGTATAATAATATTATGTATACATCTAAATACATTTCTTATAAAGGACATATCCAGTATTGAATAAAGGCAAAAGAATAAGATTAAAATATTTTTTTGTTTGTTTGGTACGCGGTTTTACATTTTGTCAATGCTTTCAGAAAGCGTAACTGATGCCATGTGTGAAGATAAATATACTTCCGTATACAGTTCTATAAAAAGTTATTTTTTAACATTGCTATAGCGATAGGTAAGTTACTTGGCCTTGCCCGATTGCTTGACAGTGGAACAATCAATAGGACGTCTTAATGTCGAATCGACGAAAAAACACTGCTTACCGAGCCTACAACACATCTCGAACATCAGAAAACAGATCAGCATTATAACAAATTGGCAAAGGAAAGTAAGAGAATCATCAATAGGTCAACATTTGAGCACGACCTACAAATCAGCAAAAAGCTAGCTGCCTGCCTGCTTGGCAGTAGAGCGTTCTGGTCGCTAAGGGGCTCCGTAGGTCGCAATTTCTGCAAATCCAGTCTGCCGCCTCTTACCAGACTCGACGGTTCACTAGCAAACACCGCCACCGAAAAGCCAACCCTTTAGATGATGACCGGGGTGCCATTCCGCCGTCGGTTCCTCACTGCGGTTTCTATATGAAAAAGCTGAGGATCCGGCATCGGGATGTACTCCATGTCTTACGGGGGCTCAATGTTAATAAAGCTAGTGGGCCTGACGGAATACCTGCCCTGGCATTGAAGAGGTGTGCTGCAGAAATTGCTCCATTTTTATCAAAGCTCTTTAAAATGTCCCTGAAATGTTGCTCTGTGCCCTCTGGTTGGAAAAAAGCAGTCATTCATCCTATACCTAAGAAAGGTGACTGCTCCAACCCGGCCAACTATCGCCCCATAGCGATCACATCAGTTCTGTCCAAGGTGATGAGACGTGTGATCAACGACAAACTGATCACATACCTCGAGAAGAACAAAATTATTAACGACTGTCAGTACGGATTCCGGCGGAACCGCTCGTGCGGTGATCTTCTCGCATATGTGACGCATGTTTGGGGACGGTGCCTGGAACGTTATGGTAAGATTCAAACGGTCTCACTGAAAATTTTTAAGGCCTTTGATCGGGTTTGGCACCGAGGACTTGTCAACAAACTGCCTTCTTACGGACTTCAGAGATCGATTCAGACAGTTGCTATCTGAAAAAAAAAACCTTGACTCTGTGCAGAAACGGGTGGTCCGTTTGATAGATTCGCAGATCTTTACAAACGGATTGCAATTTTTGGAGCACAGACGTCAGGTGGCAATGCTGTCCTTGTTTTACCGGTATTTAATTGGAAGATGCTCTGAGAAAATAGCGTCATTGATCCCTTCGGCACCGGTACATAGTCGGGAAACACGCAAAACGCGTGTCCGACATTTGAACTCAGTAGACATTTGTCACATGAGAACGGGTCGCTTTTACGACTCGTTCCTGTGTTCGACAGCTCGGCTGTGGAATGATCTTCCGGCCTATGCGTTTCCTCCATCCTACAACATGGGTTTCTTCAAGACCCAATTCACTCCTTCCTATCCTCTAAAAGACCCTCCACACAGCATCCCCAACGATGATATAGGCCTTGAGGGAAATTATTTCTTTCAGGGTCTCCTGTGTGGAGTTACCGTAAAAAAAAGTCTTATTTTTTCACAGGATAGAAATATATTTCCGTCTCACATACTCTCAATAAGTGATGATGGTGAAATAGCCCCTTAATCTAGTAATTTTAAATACGGAAATAATGATTGAACAATTTATAAGCATTTACTTGAAAAATTGCAAATCATGACCAGAGCTCACCGTTCCAGCATTTTGTTGCTTTAAAAAATATGTCTCTGGGCCAAATTAATGAAGAAAAAAATAACAAAATATATTAATGTCTGTTATGTACAATCTTAAAATTAAATTCACCTGTAAAAAATATAATAAAAAACAGTAATTATTGAATGAAACACTAGTATATATTGTTTAACTTGGCGGGTTTGCGATAAGCCGACGTAGCTCAACGGTAGAGCATCTGACCGGCAATCAGAAGGGTGCAGGTTCGAGTCCGGTCGGCGACATTTATCTTTTCTCCGAAGTTTTTTTTCAATTTGGATGAGTGTTTCAGGCTCATAATTATTGTTTGTAAAAATAAGTATTTTTTTATTAAACTTTTTTCTTATGCGTATTTATAATTTTATAATGACGCTCGTATTTTTTATAACGCAATTTAATTTTAACGTTTTTTATTTTTATTCCACTTACGCGAAACTATATAAAAAAACTTCAATTTATTCAAGGTACATTTTTTGGTTTTCATAATGTAAACCGATTCACAGTAAAGATTACTCGAAATAGTAATTTCACTGATAGCTTCGCCTTAATGTTAAACATAAAATTATTATGATAATTCGCCATCACAGATGGCGCTGATTTAAATATTTTTGAGAAAAATACTTTTACCAAGCGATGCTTTTGCATATTGAGATAAATTATTTTTTGGCGGGTGCACGTACGGAATATGAAGTTGAATAAATTATTAATTACACTTAGAAAAATACTTTTTTTGTAACACTAACACATACATAGTTTCTTGAAGGAATCGAGCTTTAAACCTTTATTGACAATTTATTCTATCTCATATTCCGTATCTACCATACACCCGCAAAGAAACATTTATTCATCATCAGTAATTAAAACCATTATGTGCAAGTGTTTTTTTACTAAAATTATAAAATTATTAATGAATTAATTGTACACGAATTCGGTAGCCACTTCTGGTCGGGAGCCCCAAAATATCTGAAAAAAACCCTCGACTCTGCAGAAACATGCGGTCCGTTTGATAGATACGCCTAACGCAATAAACGGATTACAATCTTTGGAGCACAGACGTATGGTGAGAATGCTGTCCTTATTCTACCTGCACTTCAATGGAAGATGCTCTGAAGAACTTAATCGTTAATTTAACGTCGAGAAATACGCCAAACGCGTGCCCAATATTGGCACGTAGTTGATATTTGTCACAAGAGAACGGATTGCTTCTACGACTCGTTCTTGTGTTCAACAGCTCAGCTCTGGAATGATCTGCCGGTCTCTGGGCCTCGAGGGAAATTATTTCCCTCAGGGCCTCCTGCGTAAAAAAAATACAAAATAATTTAATGTTTACCTTAAGCGCCATTTTTAATAATCTCATACTAAAACATATACAAATTGTATATTTTGTCTTTTAACGGGAATATATGCGGTAAAGAAAAGAGAAAAATTTCGATTTAGGTTAACATATTATGGTTATAATATTGTTGCCTTCCTGATCTCTCCATTATTTTTGTTCAAAATTTAGTTATAATACTGTGCCTCTTAATAGAGCAGCCTTAATATCGCGCACAGTGTGCCTGTCTCGCTTTTGGCACCATCTGCATTTGACCGTTATCTTTCTGCGTCGTTTATCCCAAATGGCCTGCTATTTTTATTAATCTATCCATTAAGCTTCTCTCTGCTCTGCATTCTTGGCTTATTCCGCCATCTCTCATTCAGAAAATTCTTTGTCCCAGCCATTTTGCTAAGTGATATAATTCTTACTGCATTCAATCTAACCTATACGCCATTGGAATGAAGCTGAATGGTGCCTATTGCGGTATAAAAAATACAAAGGTTTTTAATCGTCTCTTCGACATTGCCAACTGATTCGCAGCAGCTGAATTTTATTTTTACCACCACGTAGGGGTTGTCGAAATTGTTCACGCATTTAGGGAGGAGGAGGGATTATTTATTAATTCGAAATAATGATAATATTATTAATTTCCTCGATAGATGTGTAGTTTTTTAAATTAATCTTCGTCTGTCTGTCTGTTCTTAATTTTCTTAAAAATTACTTGAGCGGTATAGCTGAAAATAGCACAGTTTGTTCTTATTAGTGCCGGGAAGGTTTAGAGAGGAGTTTGAATGGATGTCAAACTGTTGACATAACGTTTTAAAATTAGTATGAAAACAGTGTACCCGCCATTTTGTATTGAGGTTCGCCCATAGATATACGACTCCGATTAGGCACAAATTACATGATCAAAATAAGAAGGTTTTTTCGGGTAGAATATTTTGAAAATGGACAACAAAAGTAGGTACTAACTAAACAACTTTATTATTTAGATATATTTTGAAAAAAAAAAACAATTGTTTCGAATGAAATGAAATTTTAAAATGAATGTTTCTTTGTTTCTTTGTTCAGAGATAGTAATAGTCATCACAATGCATTACTTTCGCTTTCAAATCAAGTATGGCCTCCAAATGACCAGCAAGAATTAACAACTTTATTAAAAAAAAACCGAGCAAGGCCGGGTACACATCACCTAGTTATTAATATTATTAATTATAAGTGTTTATATCACTGCTTTTAATATATAAATATTTAATGAAAATAAAACAAGAACTTTGTTTATACGAGATTTTTATTTAATTTTATAAGGACCGACCGGTTTCGCATAACACAAGCATCATTAGGGTACAAAATTAAACTGATAAAAAATACATAGTGTGTGTTTAAATTTACAAAATAAAGTGAGAAAGAACACAATTATGTACACTTCTGTCTCTTTCTCTTTGTTATTGTCAGATTTCTATTTCATGCTATCTCATTTTTTCTTTATTCTATGATATGTTCTTATCAAAAAATCAATTTCTCTAATTGCCTATATTTCATATTGTAAAACAAAAATAAAAATATTATTTCTAATGCGTAGTAGATATTTACTATACTTTTTGATGAAAAAAAAGGTCATCAGGTTTAGTTGAGTGTTTTGGCCTCAAATCCAAAATTAAATTTCGTGTGAAACAGGCCGCGCAGCCGTTCCTCTTAATAATGACCCTACAAAGTGAATACCAATCTATTGAACAAATTATAGTTATCATTATTAAAATTTATATTAATAGTATTTTAAATATATTTATTAATATAAAAAAAATACATTTTAGAGGCTGCTAACTATTTTTTTTTTTTGATTATTGATATTATTTTATTGACTATTAACAATTTAATTTAATCACTTGCAAGTAATGGGACCATCTAGTTCTATGCTCCCCAGTGGGTTAAGTTCACTATCTTTATTTATTATTCGCATTATTCATTCCATAATACATGACCTAAGCCATTTTTCTAAGCGGGCATTTTGGCTACACTCAATCTACTTTTGTACCCTTTTGCCCTAACAATTCTTAGGTTTCACCACTTTGTTCCCCGTGAGTACGTAAAAAGTCTGAAGTTTCTAGGGTATTCATTGTTAAGAATACAACTAAGTGGCTGGTTACTTTTATCAAAATTGTGCATCTTCAAATTACACGTGGAAGTGCTATTTGATAATGTTTTAGTGTTGTGATGCATTAAAAATTTTCAAGACTTTATCACGATACGACGAGAGTACTAAGACCTGAATTAATTAAGGTTTATTTTTATTTGCCAACCGTACAAGAGTACTTGCTCTGCTACCAACTGTAAATGTGGTATGTTGGAAGGGAAGGAGTCACCAAATTCGGCCATTTCAAGCAACTTTTCGATATTGAATGTTGGTCTTTTACCAGGACGATCAGAGATTTGTCTACCACTATGGGAAAAGTTAAGTCTGCCTACGTAGAAGGGTGTAAATGATTTTATAAAACTTTATTTTCGATATCAATGAGGCGCTTCTAAATAAAATTTTTAATTATGCGTTAAGAGGAACGGCTGCGCGGCCTGTTTCAAACAAAAGTTAATTTTGGATTTGAGGTCAAAATACTCGCCTAAACCTAACTAACTAACTAACTAACCATCACGCCGTTTCCCCGCAGGGGTAGGCAGAGAGGATGGACCGCCAAACAACTCGATCTTGGCATACACTTCTTGCTTCATTCACATTCATACATCGTCTCATACATTCTCTTCTATTATTCCGACTTCTGACATGGCGCGACTCAAGTATTTGATTCACTTGATCGTGCCATGTCTTCCTCGGGCGTCCCCGGCTTCTTTTTCCATTCACATTTGCGTCATACATTCTTCTTACACTCCTTTCTTCGTTCATTCGCTCCACATGCCCAAACCATCTAAGCGTCCCTTTCTTAATATTACTCATTAAACCAAACACAAAACTTTATTACATCAGCCTTGCATTCTTTATGAATTTCAATATTTTTCACACGATCATACATGGTTTTACCTCACATTCGTCTCAGAGATCTCATTCCGACCTAACCTAACCTAACCTAAACCTAACGATATTTTTTTAATCAAAAAGTATAGTAAATATCTAGTACGGATTAGAAGTAATTAATTTATTTTTATTTTACAATATGAAATATAGGCCATTAAGAGAATTGACAACAAATTAAAAACAAATAAATAAATAATAAATAATGTATTCATATATTCCCTATGATGAAAGCATCGCTCTCAAAACATGTAGATATCAATGTATATTTATAAAGTGGTGAATGCTAAGTATATATTTTAATTAATTTAATAATAATATCGTCACAAAGTGAATACCAATCATTTGAAGAAATTGTAATTTACTATCGTTTAGAATTTTTTTTTTATTCAGGTAATTTTTGTTGTGTGTGTTTTTTATAGATAGTCTTGATGATTTTACATTACATTATGAACTCTCTGTTAACGTTACGTTAACGTTACGTTACGTTAACGTTTGCGTATATCATAAATTGTGTCTAAAAGCAATAAAATGATATGTACTTGAAATGCATGTCTATTGAAAATCTTTAAACGTTGACCACATACTAAAATGTAACATTTTTACAGATAAAAACGCTATAAAAGTAAATCGAAATGCTTTATCTTGTCAAAATTGATGTTTGACGTACCACTAATAAAAATATTTAAAAAAAAAACTTCGTAAAATTACGTCTGTATTGTTTGCGAATAACCGGACAAGTGCAAAACAGTACGATTATCTGGCGTTACATTGGCGTGCATTTCATGATGCCAATATGACATCGCCAGAATTACACGCTGACTAATTTAAACGTGGAGACAATGTAACTTTCAAAATGTTCATATCTTTCGACTAGTTTTGATCAGACAAACCGTTACGACAGTTTACATATTATCATGGTATTTATGGCGTTTTTAAATTAAATAATTATAGTTATTACGATTTTACCAATCGAAAATAATTGCATCAGTAACCGTATGTTTACGATTAAACTAAAATAACGAAAATTACGGTTAACGGGTTATTCCAAATACCTCCGATTTATAATAGACATAAACATTTTGACGCATTTTTATCTGAATATCTTATGTCCAGCTTGTAGGGACCAAATTATTATAACTCACTGTTTTACTATTTTTTCGTGCCAGAAATAATAGACATTTAATCGCAGATAAAAATTGCGAGCGCCGCGATCGTTTAAAGGGTTTTAAATGGCAACATAGGAAAATGAATGCAGTTTTAAAAGCATAATAGTCTAAGTGCATATATTTTTGAAATTTAACTATAGGTTGTTCAGAAATTAGTGGTTACTTTACGAAAGGAGATGATTCTACATCGTATTCTAAGACAATTTTATGTAAAAAAAAAAAATTTTAACGCTTCGCAAGGAAGATAATTTCATGGAACGGCGTTATTTTGGATTGGTCAAATTTATGTAGGTATCAAAATAACCATATATTAGATGTTAAATCGAAATAAAACAAATTCTAATCCTCAAATCAAAATTATAAACAAATAACCTTTTTCGAAAGATGTATAATTATTTTGACATAATTAAAGGCGCTTTGTTTACACCACTATTTTTAATATATACTCGTACATGTATACATGTTTGAGAAGCAAAGTTTACCTCATCAGGATACACAGTAAACATATTGATATTTATGTATTATAAACAGTGGTATAAAAAAAATACTTCCAATTAAATATATGAATAAAGAAACGTTAAAATAACCGAGTTATGCTGTTTTCCTTTCGGTCATTCGAATGTAAAGAATAAATTTCAAAGACAAAGTGAGTAGCTTGTCGTTGCCATAGTATTGAAAAAAAATTTGTACCATTTGAATAAATTTCTAGAATATTATACCAAGCCGTACCTAGAAAGGTACCGAATGATTGAACGACCGGCGAACTCGTTCAGTTGGACGGAATAAAAGGTTCGTTCTCTATTGTTCGATTCACCTCACTATTTTTTTGTTACGTAATACTGTCATATTTGTACGGACAAGCTCTTTATCATGGAAATCGATCCCGGAAGTATTTATATCAGGTGATACTCACAGAACGTCAACATTCACCCCTTTGTGAATAAAGGTACATGTATCTAAGAAACTCTTTTCAGAAATTTAGGAGTATTTTTTTATCATTGAATTTTACAAAAATATAAAATACATACTTACCATAAGTTAATTTTTCTACTTCTCTCAAGATATCTAGAATAATAATTAATACGACTAACTAACATTCACCAAGATTCACATATACGATGTTATAAAATTAAAAACTCTTTTTCAAAATTCCGCTTGGCAACAACGATTCTAAAACCATTGCATATAAGGAAAGGGTCTAAGGTTAAATTTTCTAGAGTAACTAGAGATCAACAAACGAACCAATGTTCCCAATGTAACGTTAATAAGAAAGAATACCTATTCACCACTTCTGAGTATTTAAAAAAATCTAAATAATATAATTCTATAAAATAATTCACGGATTTACTACATATTTTAATTCATCGCCTTAATAGCATTCACGTCATTATAAAATAATTAAGAAAAACCTGCCACCATTGAAAGTGGGGAAAATACATTTCAACCGTAAGTACCTCACAGAAAAGAGTATTTTAATTATCACGATTATCTGAGAAAATATTAATAAATCATTTCAAACACAATAAAAGGTAAAATTGGGTGAGGTAAATAAAATTAAATAAGTCGTCAAAATGTAGCCAGACCACAGTTTGAAAATGACCGAAATAGCTGTCACAATAATAAAAATAAAATTCTTGCAGAACGTAATAAAAATATTTTTTTGTTGTTTTAAAACAAAAACCAACTAACCATCACATTGTTTCCCCTGAGAGGATGGACCGCCACACAACTTTGTTGTTGCACACATTCCTTGCTTCATTCACATTCACACATCGTCGCTTACATAATAAGTCTGTCTCTTGACATGTCCAAATATAAATAAAATATTTTTTATACACGAATAAAAATAATATTTCTACAAAATCCAAGACTAATAATACATGGTACATGACGTTAAAAATAAATTTAAATAAATAGTCCAATATTCCCAGAGACTTGATACAAAACACACAGTTATACCGCTTTGAAAGTGGCCTTTCCCGCATCGCGGGTCAACGTTTGAATCCGTCCGAGGTCGGACGTGCCACGACCCTACGGACCCTAAGCCGATGATTGCCGATTGGAAGCGGGACCTGCCGGTAAAAATAGCCCCCTGCGCGCCCTCGAGCGTGAAGGCAAGCGGCCCTTTTGATGTTCGCCCGAGCAGCGTGATACGCCGGCGGGGCGCGCGGGTGGAGCGCGAGCGGTCGGAACGCGGGGGAGGTCGGAACGTGGGGTAGGGTGGATACTGGATGCTGATGGAGCGAGGGTTAATTTGGATAGAGAACTGAGAAGGATGGATTATGAGAAAGGTGCTGATGGAATGAGGGTTAGTTTGAATGGCAATGTGAGGAAAATTGAGCAGGGTGGATTGTTAAGAGAAACGTGCGGATGGAACGAGGAATAATTTTCATTGACAACTGGAAGGAAAAGGTGCAGATGGTAAAATGGTACAATAGTTTTATATGGAACTCAGAAAAACTGGAAAGGATGGTTTGAAATAAAGCTGTTGTTGGAAAATATTGTTAGTTTTCCAGAGAACCGAGGAAAACTCAGAAGGATGGTTCGATAGAAAGATGGTTAGTTTGCACGGAAAAATGATTTGTTAAGATAATCGTGCAACGCTGATGGTATTTTGTTGAAGCATAATCTCTTTAACCTACTCCTGATATTAGATTACGGAGGTAGTGGAATGAGAGCATGTCCATTGGGGTAGCTTCATTGGGAAATTGAGATAAGATGAATTGTTAATAGAGTCAGAGTGAGAAGTCAAGGAAACGGAAATAAAATAATATTTATCTTCAATTTTTTGGAATAATTTATTGAAGCTTATAAACCCCATTGTAATATTTAATCATTGATGATAATATTTACATCTCTAAAGTGAAATACGAAACAGAAAAGACATAAGATCGAATCTGAGAATCGAACCCAGGACTCCTGTCTTACCGGGGCTAGCAATCTAACCACTTTGAAGAATTACTAATATCATATTCAATTAATTCCCATACGTTTGGCTGCTATCTTTTTGTGTGATTTTAAGATTCTACCCGAAATTATTTGCAATACAGATAGTGTTTTGGATATACCAATCCGATTTTTATTTAAATAATAAAAGAATATACAATTTTGAGAAATATCTTTAATACATTGCAAATAAATTCGCGTAAAACACGCTACGAGATATATTCGCATTTACCAATTTCTTCAATAAATGTCCAATTATTTGTGGTTTAATTATTGATAAAAATAAGAAATACTTTGTGTTCACCACTGTTTAATACATAAATATCAACATGTTTCGGAAACGAAGCTTCTCTTATATTTTTGTAAACAGTGTATCATGATGAGGGAAGCTCTGCTTCGGAAACATGTTGATATTTATATATTAAACAGTGGTGTACACAAATTTTGTTTTTAGAGATATTTACGTTCGTTAAGTTGCAACCATGTACGAATCCTTAGTAAAATTTAAGCTTGCTAATTAGACGGCTTATTCCTTGTTACCAGCAGACTAGGCCTTCATTAATTCATTTTTTAGACGCTGCGGCGCTAGTAGTGATACATCTGTCAAATTCGACTTACTCGTATATATTATTACTGATAATCGGTGAAATTTGATAGATGCTTCATTACTCACGCCGAAGCAGCTGTCAAAATAATAACAACTAAAAATACTTGCAGAGCTTAATAATAACATTATTAAATTTGATATAAATTAAATTTAAAAAAAAAATTAAATGGTCTTCTACGAATTAAACACAAAAACAATTGAAAAATCAAATTTAATAATGTTATTATTAAGTTCTACGAGCGTTTTTAATTATTGCTACAGCTGTTTCGGCGTTCAAAGCCATTTTCAAACTGTGGTTAGGCCACATTGTGACGAGTTACTCATATTCATTGAATTACCAAACACATTAAATTCATTGAATTAAATAGCATTCACCAAATTATAAAACAATTAAGAAAACACTTTATGTGTGGAAAACAGCTTTTAACTGTTAGTACCTTACATAATAGATAATTTTTAATTATCACAATTATTTTCAAAGTAAATCGGTTTTACCGGTAATAAATCATTTTAACACAGTCCAAATTAAAAATGGGTAGGAGAAAATAAAATCATGTAAGTTAGTCTCCGCAATGTGGCCTCACCACACTTTTAAAATGGCTTTGAACGCAAAATAATTAAAAACTAAAATACTTACAGAACTTAATAATAACATTATTAATTTTTAATTTTATTTAAAAAGGAACTGCTTCTAGGCTAATTTACGACTGGCAAGGATTCAAGCTTTTGAATTAGGAAAGATTAAATTTTAATTTACATTAACTTTAACATCGGCGGGGATTTCGATAAATCATCCAGCGATGTGAATGTGGATGTCGGCGATATTATTTCCTAGCTCATTTAAGCCCGCCTCGTAGAGAACGAGTGTACAGAAATGGTTGTGAGAAAATAAAATTTTACAATGGGAATTCCGCCTTTCAGATGCGTGGCTGGAAAATAAAATGCGTCAGCACTGATGACATCGATTGCCACAACAGATTTTGTCTCGCCAAAAGAGTTATTATTTTTTTACTAGAATTGATAAAGGATGATATTCAATATAAAACAGTCTCGAAATTGTAAATGGGATATAAAAAAAATACAAATATATAATTTATACCTGCACGGTACATTTCATGAATATTGCAAACAATATTATTGAAAATAAGGTTTCTCGGATCGGTTACCATGCTGATTGGTGTGAGGGAAATAATAAAAAACAACTGGTAAATTAATTATTTATTTTTTAATTTAATGAAAATCAAATTTAATAATGTTATTATTAGGTTCTGCAAGATTTTTTAGTTTTTATTAATGTGACAGCTGTTTCGGTGTTCAAAGCCGTTTTCAAACTTCGGTTAATCCACATTGTAGCAAAACAGGCTTAATAATAATAATAATAATCGGATGATTTTTATAGCGCCGTTTTTGTGAAAAATCACCTCAAGGGCGCTGTACAAATCTTACTTCCTATTCTTACATTATTCCTATATAACATCTATTACATTTTTTTGGACAGCCTATCATTACACATTATTTATAGACCATATAAAGAGATGCAGTTAAATTATCAAAACTAAATACGGCTTGATCTAAGTTTTCATACATGTTAAATTGAGAAAAAAAAAGCTAACTGTATTTATTCCTTATGATATATTGCAAAACGCTAATACAAATGATAGGAATCATGTGAAGTTGGGCGGCGGGTGAGGATGGGGGCCGGGGGAACTGATCCATATCCATATCCATATCCAATCTTCTTTGTTTTTGTCGGTGACGCCCCTGGGCGGCCTGACGGGACGCTTGGTGTTGGTAACCTATAAATTATTGCCGTTATTTTACGCTATTTTAACACCGGAAAAATTAAGAACTTAGCAATATTTCCCAGATAAACTGGAGCGCTTATAAAAAGCTGCCAGCTGCTACGAGAGCGCCAAAATATCATTAGTACATAATAATCCACAAAAAATATACTAGGTAATCTTTTCTATGTCATGCACTTATTACATTATTACACTTACATTATTATGCATTATTATACATACATATGATTCATGTCATAATTATTATTATTTATTTACTTACTTATTTATTTGTTTGTTTGTTTGTTTGTTTGTTTGTTTATTTATTAATTAATTAATCAATTAATTCATTTTTTTAAATATATTTTTATTTATTTATTTATTTATTTATTATTTATTTATGTATTTATTTATTTATTTATTTATTTATTTATTTATTTATTTATTTATTTATTTATTTATTTATTTATTTATTTATTTATTTATTTATTTATTTATTTATTTATTTATTGATTTATTTATTTATTTATTTATTTATTTATTTATTTATTTATTTATTTATTTATTTATTTATTTATTTATTTATTTATTTATTTATTTATATTTATTTATTTATTTATTTATTTATTTATTTATTTATTTATTTATTTATTTATTTATTTATTTATTTATTTATTTATTTATTTATTTATTTATTTATTTATTTATTTATTTATTTATTTATTTATTTATTTATTTATTTATTTATCTATTTATTTATTTATTTATTTATTTATTTATTTATTTATTTATTTATTTATTTTTATTTTTTATTAATTTATTTATTAATTAATTAATTAATTAATTAATTAATTTATTTATTTATTTATTTGTTAAATTTTAACGCCCCGATGGGATTTAACATATTTTAACATTTAAATGATTTTGTGTGCATAAAGAAAAAAGGGCTTTAAGTTAAGAAAAAAAGAATATGATACATAGTTAGTATATAAGTGTAACATATTTATGATATATACGTATGTATAATAATGTATAAGTGCAAGATTAACTATTATATTATGTGGATTATTATGTACTAAGCCTGTTTTAAAAACCACATCATTCCTGACTACTTTGAAATTCTCAGGCAGTGAACAGAAAATCCCATAAAGTGGGACTAATATCGATTATAAAGGAAACTCCTAAGCAGATTTTCATAAGATCTTGCTAAAGTTTTATTAAATTTACCCGAAATAAGTTGAAACAATTGACCTTACTCTATAATCTATGCCACAACGCACTTCTGTGGGTTTATCAGTAGTTCGAGTATGCCTTTAGAATTGATTTTAAACGACAATGGGCCGGTTTACGTTATCTACTATCGAAAAATCTTTTGAAAATCGCACTCAAAGCACGTCCCATGACTTGACAATAAAACGTGAACTATATTTTGAATCGTTCGGGTGATAAACGCCACAGGCTTAGTTCTAATATTAACGTATAAGTACGTGATGAGATCGGAATGACCATTAAAAATCCCCTGACCCATATATCGCCTGATATTTTTTTATGTTTTCACAGCCGTTTATTTTCTAGGCCATTTTATATCGAGGTGATAAATTACTGACAATCCCTGCTTACTTAGAAAAAAAGAGTTTTTGATAATATAAAAATAGAAGACTTGTTATATTTGAGTGGACATGGAAAAACATTTATTGACACTGGTCAAAATAATCAAACATTTTCAAAAACGTAATTTCCATATGGAACAGATGATCAATTTCATTGACCTGTCAGGGGCCTAAGAGCCAGCGAGTCTTTTGTAAATTGGCGACATCAGTTATCTTTTTAACCGGTATCAAGGAAGTATATTCGGTGCATCATCCAGTTAAGATATGTTATTTTTATTCCGTCTATTTATATAATTTATACTGACTTAGTTATATATCTAAATTTTTTACTTTTATTTTGCCTTTGTATGCAAGGTAAGGTCTTTGTTTCTGTAAAATTTAATTATATTAAAAATCGGCAACATTTAAGCGAAAAAAAAATTGACTTAATCCGGGTAGACAAAACAAGCAAGAACATAGAAAGAGAGTCAAAACATTATGTTCTAAGATCCTGTTCACCTCGTGAAAACGCTTAGAGAACAATATCCACAATTTTTTTTTTTTGTGTTTAGACTAATCGAGTGAATACAGATCTGCGAGCGTATGCTCCAGCTTTAACTCAGTGCTTTCCTTAGTTTGGTTTAAATGACATATTTTAAAAATTAAATGAAATAATCAAACTTTGTTTTCAACACGTTTTTTTTACGAGAATCGGTTTCGGAACAACCGTTCCATCATGACGTCAAAATATATATAAAACAATATTACAAAATTATGGCAGAACATACATATTAGGTGTCACAGTGGGGGTGGGGGCGTGACTAGAGAATAGTAAAGAGAGGGGGTAGAGATTGAGGGAGGGATGAAAGGAAACATATTTAAAATGGGGCTGTAAAAGAACCGGTTTCGGAATAACCGTTCCATCATGAGGTCAACATATATATAAAACAATATTACAAAATTATGGCAGAACATACTACATATTAGGTGTCACAGTGGGGGTGGGGCGTGACTAGAGAATAGTAAAGAGAGGGGGAAGAGATTGAGGGAGGGGTGAAAGGAAACATATTTAAAATGGGGCTGTAAGATAGGTTTTTTGATTGATAATAATCGACTCATTATTATTAAGACATTTCTTAATTTCCATTGCTTTCAAGTTATTTAAGTGGTCCCTATATTTTTATCAAAACTATGATTGTTTGAAATAATATGATCAGCGAATACGGAAAATTACAGCTTGTTTTTCCGGTATAAAATGAGATATTTTTGTAGATGTTTAATTTTTATTGTCGTGCAACATGCCTGATGATGAATATGTAGGAATTAAAAGTGGTGATTTTATTATTATACACAAAATTAAGCAAAAGGAAAAGAAGAAGAGGATTTTGGTGGATTTGGTATTGTTTTATAAGTAACAATAATGGAATCCCACGAAGATCTATGTTTTCGATAAATCAAGATCAATTGTAAACATTGAGTTGAACAATATGTAATAGATATTAATAAATATATGGGTATATTCGGTAGCGAGCGTAGAATATTTTGGTAAAATAGCTCCGCCAACAAACGCGTTCGAACACAAAATAATTCTCAACAAAGCTGGTCTTTCGCTCTCGCGGGCGTTTATATCGAGACATGAAATAACCTAAATTCCCATCTAACTATCATGGAAAAATACTTCTCTGACTGGAAATTAAAAGCAAACGAAACAAAAACAGTTGAAGCTGCCTTCCATCTAATCAACTCGCGTGTAAGTGCTGCGCTCAATGTACTACTTGGAGGAGGTACCATTATTCATGAAAGTAGTTCTCGGTATCGTGGCGTAACATTGGAAAGAAGCCCGATGTATAGCTCTTGTCTGGAAAATATTAGCAAGAACACCAAGACTCGAATAAATATCATAAAAAAACTAGCTGGAGTTGCGACGCAAACACCCTACGAACAGCTACGATTGCCTTGGTGTACTCGGTAGCGGAATATTGAGCTACAGTGTAGTCTGGAAGTGCGAACATACAGAAGATCGACGTGCAACTAAATACTGCATTGCGCGCATTGAGTGGAACACTTTCTTCCACCCCATTATAATGGCTTGAATATCGCACCACCCACTGTAAGGCGAGAGACAGCAACCCTCTAAAGCCACAAGGATAAATAAATTCTGTCCATATGCCCTAGTCGCAATTTGATAACGGCTTTGAACAGATTTAAAAATATTTTTTTGAAAAGATCGCTAAACTTACTAAATTTGATATAAGTATTTTAAAATATTGTCAAAATAAATGGAGTTCTATCAATCGAAAACAAAACAATAAATAAACATTTCCTTCATCATTCAGCTGAAACCTCTACGGCAATATAACTATCGAGAATTTTGATACACAACGAGGACATTATTTCGGTTATTCCTATGTTTTTGACTACGCCCTTTATTGCACAACCGCTTGAATGGTGTCATAAACCATATTTTCAATTGTGATGGTTTCCATCGAAATTTTCTATTGTATGATTTAGAATAAAGTTTCCTTTATTGAGCCTGAAATTGCGGTGTTAATAATGGCGGCGTGTGGTCTTTTGTGATTTAGTAAATAGAAGAATAGTCCTTTTTCATATCCAACCAGTTTCCAATCAATATTGAAAAGACTATTGATTGCGCGTTTAAAGAAAAGGATTCATATTATTTCAGTATTAATGTTGTATTTCCGTTTTTTTTTCTCTTATTGAACTGTGAAATGTTAATTAACATACAATGTTGATTCGGTATTCTAGTAATAATAATTATATCGTAAATATAAATTGTGCAATGCTTGATTGTGTAATTTAAGGGCGAGAGGAACGTCGAGGAGGGATTATTTGTTAATTAAATAATGATAATGTTATTACGAAATACGAAAAACTTAACGTTTTTACAATGAATAATATTAATATATTTTTGACGTATTTTTTAAACTTACCTTTCTAGCTTAATTTTAGCATTTATCAAAATCAAATCTGAAAATTGATTTTTTTCTAACCGTTTAAGTATGTTTTATAAAATATATTAAAATATAGAATATTCTGAAAAAAAACGCTTTGAAGGTTTTTTTTATATGCTGAATACAGTAAAAAAGGCGTAGTTTCATTTTTTCATAAACACTAACTTTAATGCTTTTTTAAACGCGTTTTACAATACTTTGGTTAAGTTTATAAAAAAAGAAAGTACCGGGAAACGATGACTGAAGTGAGACTATAACATCCCCAATTGGGGAATGTTGTGAGGCTGAAGGTATTGGGGAAGGGAAGGAGAAGGGATAGAGGAAGTTGGAGAAATACCTGGCTATTCAGATCTGGTCACCAAACACGGCTAAAAGCCATTTCAATCAACGTTTCAATTCTGAATGGGGGTCTTTCACCAGGGCGATACGAAGAGTATCTTCCACTCTGGAACGTACGCAAATATACTATATATTATTTTTAAATGAATTAATTGTGAAACAACACAAATTAATTAAATAAAAATTACTTGCGCACGCCGGGATTTGAACCAAGAAGTTCCAACTCCCCGAATCTAGAGTATTTTAATCAATTTTGAGAATTCTGTGCAGCTAAAGGAAATGCGAGAAGGACAGGAGCAAAGGTAGAGGTTGTGCGAAGTACCGACATGGCTATTCATTGGCGTCGTCGAAAATAATATCGACATTTCGACGTGAATGGGTATATTGGAGATATTGAAAGGGGTATTGAATAGTATGATGGAAAATATTTAACGATTTTCGAAAGATGAAAATGAAAAACTTTCTTTCAAATCGAGATTTTATGATATTGCACAGATTTTTACCTTTTTAATTAATTTTTTTTCTCAACATTATCTCTGAGGGGGTTACATAATACTTTTGTGTAATTATCAGCTTCTATTTCTTGCAAAAAAATTACGTTTTGTACTTACCTACAAGGTTTTGGGGATAATGCCAGAACAAGTGAAGATATAACATCTAGAACCCGTTTTCATAACCAAGAAGTAGTAATTTTTAACCAACACTCATTTTTCCTCAAAAATATTAGTACCAGTTACCGATATTTTAAAACCATTTTTATGGCAAACCTCGGTTTATTTATTGAATGTCAGATAAATGCGTTCATAGCATAATTAAATTTATTCTACGTATTAGGATGGCCAGTGGCGCGCAAAAGGATGAAAAGCTGTGCCTACCCTTAGAAAAGTACAAAATAAAAAAATTTAAACGATAATTGAAAAATATCGTAAATTTCTGATCAAAATATATTTTTCCATGATCTTGGTAAAGAACTTGTAGGCCGTTTATTCAGTTGACAACTGCAATCAGCGGAAGATGATCACAATATAGCCATTTTCATATATTCACTAAAACATCAGTCCTTTTTATTTTTTTATTTTATTTTTTTATTATTTAAACGCCAAGAGGGCTCATACATACAGATATATCATTTTAAAAATCAAATAAGAAAAATAAAAAATAGAAAACATGCACAAAAGTTAAATTACACTTGAAGAAAGTTAAGTTACACTTGAAAAGCTACGACAAAAGTTTAGTTAGACTTACAATATCCACAGTCAATATTAACATTAATAACAAATAAGTAAATAATGCCAAAGTTGTAGTTAACAATAATTTATAAACTAGGCACAAACAATTCGTTTATACTTCTTTTAAAAATTGCCAAGTTTAGATTATTGTTAAATACATCCATATTACTTAAGTATTTGTTACCAAGACTGTGTAAGCGTTCATTTGGGGATATACAAAGCCTATATTTGGTCATAGAGTAATGCTCGTCACTGAAGATGGAGGGACCATAGTCAAGAGACTGAAATGTATTACCTCGAGTAAGATGAAGAAAAGACTTTGGACAAATATTCACCCTATTTTATGGTCCTTTAATATCGCTCTCTCATGCCGTCCCTTTCATACTAGACGTAAGTAATACAATCGTCAAATGAAAACCTTTAACATCAAATATAGTAGGCCCTAGTAGGTCACACGAGTAATAATGATATTTTATTGTATTTATTTATGCGTAATTAAATAAGTTAAACATATTTTATTTTAATTATCCGTATGAAATGAAAATAAAAACTAAAAAGTAATAACTGCATGACTACACTGACGTACCATCGCAATGCTGCTGCATTCATAACTGCATTATTGCTTCTCTCATGTCACATGTGGCAGACCACGAAATAATCCGTCCAAAACAATAAAATTAAAAAGCATTCAGCAACCGCTCGCCTACAATATTGCAATGCTTTAATCTGGGCAATGAAACTGAAATGCATTTTTAGTGTTTTCCCTCGAGCAAAGACCGTTAAATTGCTTTTATTCTCGATGAAATAAGTTTGTATTTTTATGACAGAATTTTTATACTCGTTTGTTTTAGAATTGAACGATATTTCCATGTGTTTTACTATTTTAGCGGACTTTTTAAGGTTTGAAGTGAAAGAGATTAAATTGTTTGTATGATTAATGATTGGTAGGTACTTTGAAATACAATACTGTTTTTTATGAGAAATTATTAAAAATCTTATCAGCGAAACATACAATAACATGTATAAGAATCCGCCAAATAAAAAAAAACTGTTTTTTGGCTCTCCTGGAAATTTTCTAAATGCGGGATACGCCTTTTTGTATTGTTGGCAACAAATTGTCGCTAGATTAATACATTCACATTATATTATAGAATAAATTAACATATAAATATGATTAAAATATAATGAACTTATTAAAGCTTACGCTGCGTTATGATATGAATTAATTAATATTAATAAGTCTCAAGGAAAAAAGGAAACAGAAGACTACACATCGTGATAGCAGAATATTAATCAATAGACTCATAGACTGTATTTAACACAATAAATATGTTACACTTATATACCAACTATGCATCATGTTATTTTTTTCTTTTAAGTTCTGTACACATAATCAAATAAATAAATGTTAAATATGTAAAAGCCCTTTTGGGCGTTAATGAATGAATAAATAAAATAAAAATAAATAAATATATTATCTCGAGCAACAGGTGATGAAGAAGAGATATTGGACAATCGGACCGTTTTATAGACCGTTCTTCTTGCTCTACCATGTTTTGTCTCTCTTATGTCAGTCGCACGTCGTTATAGAACATTTAAAATTATTTAAGTTACATTAAAAAACGAACCTGTTTCGATAGCTCTGAAAGAATCCCAATTCTGGAACTGCGGTAAAGTTAATCTGGAGAATCAGATGAGAAAAAAAGGTGAAGGAAGGAAGGATGCCATATAAATTGAATAAGCCTACCTTGTTCGTGGATATCCTTAGCACTTAAATTCATCTCATTGAAACTTCACTAATCCAAAATTGGCCAGCTGCTCTGATATCGCGGCGGTGAACTCCCTTGTCATCCCGCGATGAGCCTTGGATAGAACTGCCCCGCACTATCTTCTTCCAGTGACAATAGGAATCGGGTCGAGTAGGGAGGGGTGGATAGTCAACTATGTGACAATTATGCATTTAAGATGCCAAAACAGAACTAAATGCACGGTATATTTTATAATAAATATTTCATAAATTAAATTCATGATTGTTAAAGCGTACTATAAGGTACATGGAAAAATAAACTAATTATGTTTAGAAAACTGCTAATGAAAAAGAATTATAAATGTCTTCAATTTCCTTACGATCTTTTCTCATTAACTATTCTGTGATGTTTTTGTTGAACGAATACATATTAATTATTGCAATGGTCTGAAGCGGCAGTTTGTTATACTCGAATGCGTGAGGCGCTGTATACATACGGTGCCTTTTAGTTAAGGTATATTTCGATACCAAAGTCTCCCATGTATTTACTATGTGTAATTGATGATTTTGATGCATGGATTATTATTAGCATTACCTTTAGGTATAATGCCTGACATTTAGAATTATTAATGACTTAAAAAGTGTTGGATACAATTTGTATACTTAAGCTACCAAGAATAAAGAAGAACACAAGAAATGCAATGTGGGCGTGTTTCGTGATCGAGAAGTCTGGCATTTTGGTCGCAAAATTTCTAATACAAAAATTTCATCATCATTTCATGTCGATCCAACGGAATGGCATTATATAATGCAGGCAGGGTAAGAGAGACGGAACGCTGTATTTTCATTGGTTCTCTCGGGACTAGAACTAAAAGATATCAAGTCACAAGCATACCGACTCTCATTTAAATATACATAAGACTTTTTAAAAATTGTCATATAATTAAATTCATTTACATAAGGTGGTGACGTATTTTCCATCTCACTAGGTGTGAAACAGTTGTGTTAAGATGAAAATTTACAAGAATGGTTGTTCCGCTAGGTTATTATATACTAATTATGAAAATGACAAATAGATTACAATTTAATAATAAAAAATATATATATATTAAGCACAAAAGATTGAAAAGAATTTTGAAGCGGTTGAAGTTCAAACAAAAAGTTGATTCATAAGCTATAAGAAGAAACTGATAGCAATACAAACAAATGAGAATTAAGAAGAATTCGATATATGAAATACTTGTGATAGACACACTTATCGGAGGTGATCAATGAACTTACTTTTAAAGGACTTTTGGTTTGCGTATTTCTAATGCAGTGACGTAGGCTGGGGAATTCAATAGCTTAACGGCATTGTATTTAAAACTTCTTTGTTCATGGGAAGTTTTACAAATTGGGACATTAAAAGATTTTACATGTGATTGTCTCAGGACTCTAGTTCTTGTCCTTTCTTCAAACAGATGGATATTTTTAAATTGATACAGGAGGATTTTTTTTAACGCTTACCACTCCATTATTTTTTAATATTTGTTGTCAGCCAACTCTAATTTAAATAATGTCAAAATATTAATTTAAAAAAATCAAAATCTTATTACAACGTGAATTTAAATGTTTTTTATCGAATTCACAAGAAACAACGTCACGTGTCAAGTTTTGGGCGCGAAAATACACCGCGCGGGCACATCTTATCTTGTCGGCCGCCAGCCGACATCTGAGTTGTAGCGTTCAAATAGTGATGTCGGCTGGCACCCGACAAAGGAGTGGTAAGGGTTAATATATTTTTTTCATATTGAGAATATTTTCTTTCTTAAAAATAAAATAAGTTCTCATTATTAATGGAACTTTAATTTCTAGTATGTATTCGTTATTCTATGTTTAGCTGCATAATCAAATAAATTTTAAAAACTCAGTTACGTCTAATACCATCGAATGACTTCTGACATAGTTCATACTCGTACGTGAATTCCCCGTGAAGCTTCAATTCATAGAAACGGGCAATTACTTATAAGCAATACACAGAGTTATCTCATATGCACTTCTCATTAATGTCAAATTTGATTACGTTCAAAGCCATTCCGGATGCCGGAGTAACAAGGTAGGGGTGGAAATTACACCAAAACCCGTGTACCTGGTTCTTCCGATGAAAATGGTATATAATTAAATAGCGAGGAATGTGTGATGTTAGTATTAAATAATTTCAGTTAGATATTTTTAGATTATTAATTATTCTATTCAGTGGCGTGCATACAGTTTTTTATTAACTCAGGATAGGCGGTAAGAAAAACAGTGAATTAATTGATATTTAAAAAAAATTAAAATGGACGTGGTAAATTTTGTTATGAATTGCTAAGCTGTTGGAAAAAACTGCCACCTCAAACGTCCAAATCGCTTCATTTATTCATATAACAAGTCAATTTCTGGATATATAAAATTTCCATATTTTTTTTGACATTTAATGAAAGAAAGCCAACAAAATAAGAACATTATTTAGTAAGGTTGTACTAATCAATGAAGTTACCGAACAGATGGTACTGTTTGCCACATTTGTAATTTATACCGATAGGCAAGGCCTTTTACGACACGAACGCAAACGAGTCTTCTCTTGAATGTGCATTGCGCACACGTATGCATTTGTTGTATGGAATACCATTGACATTCGAATGCGGGATTTTGAATAGTTAGTTCCTGCTTTTGACACGTTATGTTAGGCGCGCGCGACGCTGGAATCGTAGCCAGAACTTAAATTCATCATTAAGTGTATAAATAGAACGTAGAAGGAGCACTGTAGGAATACCACTGAATGTAGTTTTTTTTTTAAAGTTTATTCATAGTAAACCGCACTTGAAGTGAAATAACACAAAACTGCGCAATATAAATGCTTTGTTATTATAATATTATTATTATTAAGGTGTAAATATAATATTTTTTCCTTTATTTTCTACACAACAAATGCCCAGTAATTATATTTACAAAGAAATTAAATATTTTAATAACCTTCCTGAAGAAATTAAAAAAATTACAGATTCACTGTCATAAAAAAATAAACTAAATTTCATTACTTTCAAACATATCTATATAACTTTGTAACTTTGAAAAAAATAAACACTTGTGATGTAAAAATAATAATAATAAAAAAATAAAATAAACTTTGCCCTTATTATGGAAAGCAGAGATTGATTACTTTGATAATGTTCTTATAAAATTAAATATCATTCATATTTTATGTGAGTAAGGTAGGATAGGAACTGCTTATGTGCTTAAATGGAATGCATCCCTCTGATACTATGAATTGGGAATGGCGGAATAATAGTCAATATACTGCATTTACCAAAAATTTATTATCTCGAGTAACGGGTAATGAATAAGAGACAATGGACAACCGTCCACACTCTTCTATGTTAATTTCTTTTCGCTCTCTCGTGTCATCTTTTTCATGACTTAAATTCTTCTACAATGGTGTTTCTCACTGGGGGACAATTTGAATGTTTTGTAACCTGAACCTGGCGATTTCTGTTTTAATGTATCTGAATATAATATTTCTAGAGTCGTAATTAAAAAATCTGAAAGATATGTTTTGTGTGTTGATGAATAAACTCGTTTTCGTATTAAACACATACTCCTCGATTCATTAATCCTCTTGTGGAAACCCTCTCAATATGGAATTCAAGGGATCTTCGATTTCATACATATCACCCTTGTTCCACGCTTTCACACCGTGACGTCAGACATACAACCTTACGATAAACGTGACGTAATAAAGCTACGCACGTCACGTTATGGGTACCTCTCGCTATGCACGCGTGAAGGGGTTTTCCAGATAATTGCTTCAAATCACGTTCAAGATAAAATAAACTTGCAGTGTCTACTAGGTACTAACTTTCCACAAGATACACAGAGCACCTTCGAGCAGGATCCAAACATCACGCTTTGGAAGTTATCTTATACTGTGGACGTGTCTGAAATTCTTAGTATTACGTCATTCTCTCAGTGGGACAGACTGATTTTTTCAAACGGGTAGTTTTTCTTACGGGCCGTAGATAACGTGAAATTTTCAAAAGTGGAACAAAATTAAAAGAATCTTTTCAAATTTTGACACGCAACTAAGTAGGTACCTACTCATAATGTATATTTTACTCGTATATGAATGACGTGTACCCGGCCGTGCTAGGGATTTTTTTATGGAATAAAGTAATGAAGTTGTGAATTCTTGCATGTCGCTTGGGTGCTTTAATTGATTTGACTATGCCTTGTGATGACTATTACTACCCCTAAACAAAGAAACATTTGGTATTTGATATGCATAAATAAACATTCATTTGAAAATTTTATACCATTCGAAACATTTATTTTAAAAAAAAATAGATATATTTAGATATAATAAAGTTATTAAGTAGAATGATGCTACGTGTGTTTTCCATTTTGAAAATATTCTACCCAAACAAACCTTCTTCTTTTGAATATGTAATCTGTGGCTAACCAGAGTGGTATATCTATGAGCTGACCTCAATACAACATGGCGGGTTCCATGTTTTTCATACCAATTTTAAAACGCTATAGTAACAGTTTTACATATTGGATTTCATTCAAACTACTCTCTATACCTTCCCGGCACTAATAAGAACAAACTGTCATATTTTCAACGAATCCGGTCTAGTAATTTCCGAGAAAATCTAGGACAGACAGACTAACATTCATTTTTATGTATATAAAAGACAAAAAATCCATTTAAAACCTTTAGAACGCTGCGATCGTTTTAAAGGTTTTAAATGGAAACACGAACTTGGCTTATAGAAAGATACGTTTTAAAAAAAATGGCTCAAGTGCATATTTTTATTGTGCTCAAAAATAAGTAGTACTTTCAGATAGGATGTGATTTTACGTCCTATTTTAAAACTGTTTTGAACTAATTTGAAAGACTATCGATGTCTACAAATACATTCAAACGTGCGCTCTTTAAAATAATTTGCCAGTATTTTACCTTTTGAGGCAGTATATTTATACTTACACTGATATTATATTTTAGAATTGACTTATTTACGTTGCCCGGCCACTAGTGCTACAAGCGGGAAACTGATAAATAAAATCACACAGAGAACCGAAAAAAAATTATGTTAGCATGTTTCAACATATTTTTACGGAAATTTAACTAGTAAATAAACTATTGGAGTTGGGTCTACTATTTAATATCTTTGTAGCCATCGAAAAAATATGACTTCGGTCTCGAATTACTTGAAAACGAAAGCTCACAACAAAAAGTTATGTCGCAAAATGCCCAATTGTGATGTAGATTTAGCAGTTTCCCGCATGTACCGCTAGTTTCCGGACACCATATATAATCCAAAATATGGCTATGGAACGACCGGACAAAGCAAATTTTCTGAGAATGGCAAATAGTACCTTTCCCGCTTTTCTCTATAAGTCTATCAAATATTCACACCTGATTAATCCTGTGTACAGGACTAGCTTTGGCATTGACAGTCTCTCCAGTAAATGGTCTATACGAAATGCACATTTCTGATAAATTATTAATAGTTTGGAGGTGTTTCCAAAAACACTTTGAAGGTAGTAATTTTAGTTTGCTTTGATCATTACAAAGCCTGTCACTATAGAGGAAATTCAATGCAATCAATGCATTAGTTAGGCACTGTATTTGCGTTGCATAGTGTGGTGATTGAAGTACGAATTTCAATTGCTTTCCATCGATTTCCATTCGATTGGGCAAGCGAATATTTCGTAAGTTAATTAAGTTTCTGATCATAAATTATAGCATTGAATAACAAGAACCAAGATATTAATTTGTTACTTATTGATATCTGCGTTTCACTAAAAGCTCGCAAAAGACGAATTCTGACGTTACGAAATTTTCACTACTTCTTGTCTGATATTTCAATGAAACTATATTAAATTAATGAAGAAGATAATAATAACAAATCTCAATAAATCTGACAGGATCTTCTGTTTTAAATATGTTCCGGCAGAACTTTACAATCATACGGCAGTTCATTGAAGGCCTCCATGGTCGAGGGGTAAGGTTCTCGACTACGAATCCAAAGGTCGCGGGTTCAAATCCACGCGTGCGCAAGTAAATTTTATTCAATTAATCTGTGTTGCTTCACAATTAATTCATTTAAAAATAATATATGGTATATTTGCGAACGTTCAAGAGTGGAAGATACTCTCAGTATCGCCCTGGTGAAAGACCACCATTCAGAATTGAAACGTTGCCTGAAATGGCTTTTAGCCGTGTTTGGTGACCAGATCTGAATAGCCAGGTATTCCCCACCTTCCTCTTCCCCTTATCCTTCCCCTCCCCAATACCTTCAGCCTCCCAACATTCCCCAATTGGAAATGCCATAGTCTCACTGGCTCCAGGCGGTTGGGAGCAGTTGGGACTCTTGTGCGGTATTCATATAAAAAAATTAAAAAAACGAGGAATAATACTGATAATGATTGATAATTCTTAAATTGTAATGTAAGATCGGTAAAACTGACTAGGTCTAGATATATCAATTGCTCATTTTATATTTTCTATTTTTTGCTGGTTAATTTTTCATTAAGATTTGTTAATATTATAATCTTCAATTATTAAATATTACAATACGTGATTTATAAATTTTAATAAGTTATTGGAAAAATTAAACTATTTTCAGTTCGCGGCATCATTTCCATCACCAACTTTTACTATTGTTAAATCTCTTAAACAATTAAGATATAAAAGAAGAATGTTCGTTGTTTGCGATATATTTAACGATTTAGAAAAAGGTTCGTATCTAGGATGAACGAAGTATGTATGAAGAATGAGCTAATGATGAATGTAAATAAGTCCAAGGTCATGGTGTTTGAAAGAGAGTACGAAAACAGTATGCAATATAGTTGTGAATGATGAATACTTGGAGCAGGTCGATGAGTTTGTGTATTTGGGAAGTATGTTTACGACAGATGGAAAGACTGATAGGGATATTGAAAGAAGGGTGAATACAGGAAACTCCATTAACGGAGGACTGAACGCAGTTGGCGCAAACAAAAAGTTGTCCATGGAAGCGAAGCTAGCAGTCCACAATGGAGTGCTGATACCAACCTTGATGTATGGCAGTGAGGCATGGAACTGGCAGAGGAAGGATGAAAGTAGACTGAATGCTGTAGAAATGAGATCTCTGAGACGAATGTGTGGTAAAACCATGTATGATCCAGTGAAAAATGTTGAGATTCGTAAAGAATGCAAGGCTGATGTAAGCGTAGTGAGCAAGATTAAGAAAGGGACGCTTAGATAGTTTGGGCATGTAGAGCGAATGAACGAAGAAAGGAGTGTAAGGAGAATATATGACGCGAATGTGAATGGAAGAAGGCCGGGGACGCCCGAGGAAGACATGGCACGATCAAGTGAATCAAATACTCGAGTCGGGCCATGTCAGAATTCGGAATAACAGAAGAGAATGTATGAGGCGTTGTATGAATGTGAATGAAGCAAGAAGTGTATGCCAAGATCGAGTTGTTTGGCGGTCCATCCTCTCTGCCTACCCCTGCGGGGAAACGGCGTGATGGTTAGTTAGTTAGTTAGTTAAAAAATAGTGATTTAATCTACTGAGTGAAAAAAGATGTACCACTGCAATGCCGTATAGTAAAATCTGTTTTATTTTTATTTTTATATGAATGCCCCACAAGAGTCCCAACTGGTCCCAACCGTGTGGAGCCAGTGGGACTATGGCATCCCCAATTGGGGATGTTAATTAGTGGTTTGATTCAAAAGAAAAATAAAACTTTTTATAAGTTATTTATTTTCCTCTACGTATTTAACATCCCTTTAAAGCGTACTAATCGTTAATTTATATTTTAAATATTGAAATTTTAGAAATCAGATGAAAAATAAACAACCTAGCGTTTTTATTTAAATTGTCAATTTCTAAATTCGATTGTTCTGAACTCCTGCATTTAATCAATCTACACATACCTAAACGAACGACGAAAGAAACATTAACAATTTATATACATACTCGTATATATCTCACTCCAGCGATGGTTTACATTCCCCAATACAAAGTTTACACTGTGTTAGTTGCAAATATATAATCGATAAGGATGTATTTGATAATAATTACAATTTGCTTAAAATATTACGATTTAAAAAAAAAAGTGTTATTACGTAGAAGCCTTTTGGGTGTTTAAATAAAAATATTAGTAACATGTAGATATTCATTTTTTTTAAATAGCGGTTTAAACAAAAATAAAAACAATTTTTTAGAATAACTTACATTTTAATAATACCTATTTTATCATTGAAGGAGATAATATTAACAAATCTCAAATGACATAAGAAAGAGAAAAAGACACAATAAAAACGTGTCAGTCGCATCTGCGAATCGAACCCAGGACCTGTCTTACCGGGGCAATTCTCTAGCTACTGAGCGAATGAAACCTTATTAATTAACGTCATTTTTATCAATTTCATATATCAAATTTAAAACTTACAAATATTATCCTGAATTAATTCTTATATTATTGACTGCTGTCTTTTTGTATGATTGCAAAGTTCTTTACAAATATATTTGCAATCTGGATAGTGTCCTCGGATATACCTATACAAATTTATTTATTTATATGGGACATTTATTGATATTATTATTGATATTCCTCAAGTCTAGAAAGAATATTCAATTTATTGAAATAACCTTTTGAAGCTTATAAACCTCATTGTAATATTTAATATTTGAAGAAAATAATTTTAACATAGTCCAAATGAAATATGAAACAGAAAAAGAAACAAAGGTATTAGTCGCATCTGGGAGTCGAACCCAGTACCTCTTTATCTTATTTTCTGTGTTCTGTTTCATATTTCATATGAGATTTGTTAACATTATCTTATCCAATGATTAAATTAAAAAAAAAATATATAATTTAAATAAATATTCACATAGATCTCCTTGAATCACTCTTCATCAAGAATATTGACTTTTTAGAGTTGGCTTAAAAAATTCGGAACCTCTAAAGTAAGTCACCGCGAATTATTGTAAAGTAGAATTAACATTTATAAATTTGTTAAGCCTTTTTAATTTAATCTAACGGTTTAATCTGTTCGAGGTAACTTCGTAATGGCGGCTTCATTATACTCATATCACCAGCTAACTCCTTTGTCTAAAGTTAAGGTTTTGTTTAAGATTAAGCTATTTGCTCCGAGACTTTCCAAAGAAGTCCTTCTTTAATTATTCAAACAGGCCAAACAGACGAGATTTCCTTCAATTAATACAACGCCTGTATTAAGCAACGTAGATTTTAAATCACATTTTTAAAAACGTCAAATTGTTCACAAAACAAATCAAAATATTAATTTAAAATTTTTTATCGACTGTTTAGAAGCAGTTAAGATTTGATAAGGGTTTTTTTTTATTTCATTTTGTATTTTCTCTGGTAAGGTTAAGGTGGAAAAATTAAATAATCCTTAAGCATTTTTTTTTAATAATCATGGTGAGGCAAAATGAGTTTTGCCGCAATTAGTCGTTTTCAATGAGCTTTTCATGTTTTATCGAAATAAGCACGGCAAGATTTTTCCAAAAGAATCAATGGTCTATTAAAGTTAAGTATTCATAATTACGCCAAGATATTCGGTTATAACTGTCAAAGTTGTAAGATAGAAGAATGGAAATTTCCTTAATTTGATTACTGTTTTCTTTAAAAATAATTCAATCGTAATTTATTTAAAACATGTTGCTTTAATAACGCAAGCTTTAGTTTTCTCAAATTGGATTGAAAACAATTTCATAATTACCTGTTTTTTCCACCTTCTTGAAATATTAATATGCACTTCATTTAAATCGAAGTAATAAGGAACTCCAATTCATTATAAATATATTTTTTATCAATACCTTCAAAAGGAAATACCAGTATATTTCGTTTTTTCTAAAGTTTTTTATTAATTTTTAAAATAATGTGTCAATTTTTCAAAACCCGCCAAAACGCCCAAAATCAAAAGTTTTGATCAGTTTTGAGGTTAGAATGTGAAAACAGGGATGAGCTTTACCATTCATACTATTATATTTTATTTATAGTAAACCATTACTATACTTATAAGTAATAACATTTTGTGCTTTTTAGAAACTTTAACTCAAAGAATAATAATAATACTGTAGAGCATTAATATTATTATAATATCCTTATTGATAGTTGGTTTTCTCATAAATACTCTAATTTATTTCACTAATAATAGTTTTTTTATATTGAACAACAATTATGGACCTCAAAGTCACCCAAAATAAGTTTAAATTAAATTAAACCAA